>CANXYC010498083.1:0-15154 GCA_948193065.1 Aleurites moluccanus
CATTCCATCATTCAAACCTATAAAACACCAAAGTTCAAAACCATTTCTCAACATCATATGATTCGGCCACTTTGGTTTTCCATTCAAATGAATTTGTTTCCATCATTTAAGCACTAATTCATGTTAAACACATCAAATAAATATCATTTGAACAAAAAGATTCATCAAAACAACACTTTGATTCATATTTCTTCCTATTAGGGTTTTGTTTCCAACTTTTGATTTTTTCTTCCATCCAAAACACATTTTTGTTACTAATTAACATCAAACAACATCTTAAGAACATAATTGAAACAAAAGAATTACAAAATCACTTACTTTCCAACTAATTCTTCAGAATCTTCAAAGCATTGATTTGTCACTTTTTCTTGTTTTTCCTTCAAGTCTATGGATATAATTGTGTTTAGGATGATGGAATTAACAAGTTTCCATCAAAAAATGAAAGAAAACAACAACCTAAGATGAAGATCAATGGTGGCCAAAATGAAGAATGGAGGAGAGAGAATTTAGTTGGTGATTTTGATAGGGAAGAAGAAAAATGAGGAAGAGGTGGGAAAATCAACTTTAAATATCAATGGTGCAATCCTATGCTTTGAGCTTGTGATATAAATGGTGAAACCTAGCTATCCAACCATCCATTTCTTCATATTTTCATCTAATGGTTTGATTTTGATAAGCCTAAAATGATACGATAGGCTTGCATACACCATATAATTCTACGATGCAAAGGAAAAGACTAAAATATCCTTAGTTCAAATGGAAATTCCCAATCGAGGAGCTTTGCTCGGGATTATTTTTTACCGGGTTTAATTCTCTAACAATTATTCATTTAAACATAATATCATCATTTTCATGTCCTAATATTCTTTTCTACCTTCAAATATAGTGTTAATTTCCATAAAACTCGAAGGGTGTGAAATGACCATTTTGCCCCCAATTTACCAAAAACTCAAATTTTTCTGATTTTGTCCTAACAGCCTTTAAACCTCTTTAACTCATATAATACATCACAAAACATGCACATATGTTCAATTTCATGCATAAACACATAACATTCACATGTTCAAGTTAACAAAAAAATTTCCCCCCTAAGTTCCCCTTTATGTTTCAGGTTAGGTTTAAGCTGAGGTGTTACATTTTCATTTCAGAATTCACCACCTTCCAAGTTATTTACTTTTCTAAAGGGATCATTGACTTAGTTTCAAATATAAACATTTGGAGATGTTTCCTATATGGCTACAAAAGATCATATGTTAGATTACGCAAGATGCATGATGCGTAGTTTATAACAATATAAAGTACAATAGGAAGATAATCCATTCATTCATTTGTTCATCCATTCATTCATTTAGGATCAAAGATGTCACAACCTAGTTTTAGACTATGACGGTCCTAGGGTATGAGAAATGCAAAGGCAACCAGTACCTCGAAGAACCCATTCTTTTACTTTAACTTCACTTTCACATATTAATAATGTCATTAACAAATATTCCATGACCATATGATACACTTTAGGTAGTAAAAGTTTTAAGAAAACATCATAAGATCCCTTATTGAAAAATTTGACAGAGTTTGCTCTATAACTCTGACTTATCTTTCTGCAAGAATCAAAGTTTTACACTCCCAATGAACATACATCCCCTTATAGCCTTCATTAATCAATACAACTCAATAAGCACTTCAGTAATTACATTCACATCTGATATCATATATATACATCATTAATATTCTCATATCAAATTTGATTAACACTTTGATTATATTAAAAAAAAATTAAACTCCTAATCAAACCAAGTCCTATATACATTATACCAAGGAGTTTCTATACACTAGAGTAACCACAATACATACATCTGAAATCCAAGGATGAAGATAATGTAGCCAATGGATATCTGCCTCACCGTGGTCCTGAAAACAATTAACAACTTTGGGGTGAGTATAAAATTATACTCAGTGAATCTAAATATATGAAAATGTAATCCTATTCATGAAAAGCCACATCTATCCATTAATGATCTGTAAATAATAGGTAACTAATAATGGAACAGTGGAATATATATAATGAACCATAATGCATATAATATAACAGGTATGGGTTATCTGTAAACATATTATAATATAATACTACACTTTTACTTCATTTCTCTACTTTCACATTTCCATATTTCCATCCCACACACCATTACATAAGGGAGATCAACCCTTATGGCATAGAGAATTTCACCCTCTCTAGCAAAGGTCCGAGAATATATATCAGTGTGCACACAGTCGATGGATTTACCCACTACACCATCAAAGTAGTCCTGTTATAATATTATATGCAAATGTCCCATATAGTATGAATGTATTAATATTAAGTCTCAAATATGACTATAATGGGGATAAATAACATTACAAAGACCAAAGAAAATAATATTGCGCAATATGAAAATTTTGGTCTTCGGGGCCCAGTTGCACCAGTGCAGTTGACACCCCTAATTACGAGTCCGTTTCTCATTTTTTTGGCACTTTCTGGTTTTCCTTGTAATCGATATTTCCATTGAAATTTCTTTATAAAAATGATAAATAAATATATATAATAAGCAATTAGGCTTGATTAGACATCAAAAATCCTTTCAGAATAAATTTCATACAAAGTCAAAGTTTAGGCCAACTTTAGGTATTGCGGCAGCTCTGTTTTAGGTCATTTTGGCAAAACTATTCAAAGGTAGATCATTAATGGTTTTCAAGCAAGTATATCATTTTATATGCATAAATGCATCACTTACGAATGAATAATGCATGATACATATATAAAGACTCACCTCAAACAAAAACTTCAAGTATTACCCCAACAGGCCTAGTTGGCCCGTGACTCACCGTCTGTGACCCTAGCTCGAAAAGTTTTTCCTATATTAATTAAATCACTCCAGTAAGACTTTATAACATTGCATAACACATTATACACATCAACATACATAAAGCATACACACTATACACCATAGACCTCATATTATACAATTGATACTTTTCCATTTCTTTATGCATCAAATGCAATTCTATCATCACATTTCATTCACATTTCATATGTTCATCACTATAATGCCTAGTTAAGAACTCATAAACACTTATTTAAATATTTCATATCAAACATACACCATATTTCATGTTTAGCTTCCATGTACTTATATCAATCAACATTTCCATATCTAAACTTATACATTCACATTATATACACCATTAAACTATATTCAAACCTTACTTTCTCATTTGCTTTAACCTAACACATTAAACCTTTAAACTCAATATGATTCCACCTAAATGGAAGTTCCTCCATTTCATTATTTTTCAACACCAATCATTCATATAACATAAATATACACCAATTACATAACATTCATCCATTTAAACCTATTAAACATCAAAGCATCATATCATTCCTTAAGCTACACACATTTGGCCAAACTAGAATTCCATTCAAATAACCACCAATTCATTATATACACATCAAATACATAACATTCCACCATTTAAACCTATAAAACATCAAACATCAAAACATTATTCAAGCATCACATGATTCGGCCAAAGTGAAATACCATGTAAATGATTTTCTTTCCATCAAATGGCTACTAATTCCTTCCAAACACATCAAATAAAACACATTTGAACAAAAATTCCATCAAAGTAACATCATTGAATCATATCTTTTCCTATTAGGGTTTCCTTTCAAAATTGTTGAATTCCTTCCAACCTAAACACATTTTTGTCACCAATTAACATCAAAGAACATCTTAAGAACATAATTAAACCAAAAGAATGGCAAAATCACTTACTTTTCCAATAGTTCTTCCAAAACTTAAAAGCTTTGATTTTTCAACCTTTCTTATTTTTCCTTTGAATCTAAGGCTAGATTAGTGTTTAGAATGATGGAATTAACAAGTTTAATTCAAGAAATGAAAGAAAACAACAAGCTTTGGTGTTCATTAATGGTGGCCAAAACCTTTAAAGAAGAAAGAGAAAGTTTTGGTTGGTGAAATGGCTAAGAATGGTGAAGGGGTGGCAAAAATCCAACTAAAAATGAAATGGTATAATCCTATACATTGAGCTTATGGTAGAAATTGTGAAACTTAGCTTACTAACCATTCAATTCTTCATCTTTTCATCCAATAGTTTGATTTAGGTAAGCCTAAAATGATACCATAGGTTTGCATACACCATATAAGTCCATAATTCAAAGGAAAAGACTAAACTACCCCTAATTCAAATTTGATCCTTATCCGAGCAGCTTTACCCGAAATTATTTTCTACCGGGTTTAACTTTCCAACAATAATTCATTTGATCATTAAACCTCTATTTTCATGTCCTGACATTCTATTTCACCTTCAAATATAATGTTAATTTCCATAAAAGCTTAAGGGGTGTGAAATGACCATTTTGCCCCTAGTTCACTAAAAACTCAATTTTTCCCGATTGCTTCCTAATAGCCTTTAAACCTCTTTTACTTATACAATACATCATAAAACATGCACATATGTCAATTTCAAGCATAAACATATAATAATACACAACATTCAAGTCATGGAAAAAATCCCACTAGGTTGGCCCTTTATGGTTTAGGTTCTATATTTGACTGAGGTATTACAAAAGACATGCAAGGTCATGCCTTCAGCTTTATTATTCCCATACAATCTTTTTATCTTTCCTAAGTTGTGGACTTTAGCAAAATATTTAGTCCATGAAAATATTTGTTCTTTCTCATATTATGAACATACAAAGTTGACCCAAAAGAATAGGCTATATAAGCCTCATGAAATTTCAATTTTCGCATGATGGAGAGTAGAATGTCACCATATGCATTTATAAGGCTTATATATCAAGACAATTTGGGATCATACATGTAAATTACTATGAACATCCTAAGGAAAATCACTAGGCCATTACGTTGGCTGCAGTCGGGTTTAAGGCTTAATGGTCCTTGTCAATGAGGATACCCAAATATGTTTCCCAAAGTGATTGAGTGGAGCACTTTTGGTAAAAGCAACTAGGTAATATGCCTTTCATATGGTACAAAATAGATTCTCAATTGGTGATTGGCCACACAATAAACTCATAGGTCGAGTGGAACTATTGCATTTATTATTGATGCCACCAAGGGTAAAATAGGGACTTATTGCTTTATGCCTTATGTGTGAAGTGTTCAGTGATGCAGTAAATGGTATATCTAAGTTGTTAATCATTAAAATGATTAACTAATGGAATCAATTTTTCTCTATTCCCAATGGAGTTGCCAGACTATGGTGTCTTTTGTGATGACATTATGATTATGTTAGGCTCACAATCTTAGAGAAGATGGTATGGATAACCTAACCTGGAGAAAAAAGACACCACTCGATTTTTTAATTGTTACTAATACCATATTTGAAAGTCATTTTCTTCCTCTAGAAAATGAGTAATGATTGTATCCTTAGCAAAGCACCAGACAGTCTAATATAAACATCCAGGTAAGAAAACCGAGTACGGATTGGGAGGTGTTACGCTCCAACCCACTTGGCCATCACAATCAGCTTCCACTTAAGCTAAAGATTTTAATAAAACATAACTTGGATATACTTTTAATGAATGAACAATTTATATATAAAACATTAAATGAGATATATAAATAAAAGGAAATAAATACTTCACACACAGATAAAACACACAAGTCCTAAAGTCATGGAAGGAGAAATGAGCCTACTAAAAATGAACAATCCATCAAAGGTAAATATTGCCATATATACATGCATCTAATATCCTAATAAAGAAAGGGAAGGAAAAATAATTTAGAATCCCTTTAACTCATAAAAGGCCTACACTAAAGAAATGGGAGAAGAATTAATTACAGCCAATCAATTTATATAAAATTCTATGCTAAGGAAAGGGAGGGAGAAATGATCTTGGATTGCTCAAATATTAAAGTGGCATTTGTAGCCATTAACTTGCTTTTGAGCCCAAATGTATATAGGCCTATTTGCCTTATCAAATGATTGGACTTGTAATCCTCATTTTATTCACTTATCTATAGGGAAATCCTATATGGTTGGACTTAATAAGAAAATACCAATGCAATGTGCATAACAAGTGGCAAACAAACTTATACTTCCATCAATTTATCCTAATCATCATACTCATGTTCATATACATACAATTTACTCAAGATATTAAATAAAAATAGAAGTTTTAACATGATTTGATCATATAACTTTAATTAAAAATCAATTAAAGCATGCTAAAATTATTACATAACAATAACAATAACAATAGAATGCAAGTTCCATGCTTTAGACAACAAAATAAGCATAATGACCAATAAAACAACTAGTATAATAGTATATTGATATGCATAGTTTATACAACATCTAACAAGATTAAAATTTACATATATGTATATAAGGTTTCTAGGCATAAACTAACATGTAGGAATCAAATATGCATAAAGGAAGCAAGTAAGGAGTCAAGACACTCAACTAAGGGCAAAAATAAATACATAAAGTCGTACAACCCTAACACATGAGTCGTGTGGCTCTAAGGTCTGAAGGGCAAAATATTCATGGCCTTTAGCCATTTTGACTTGGTTCTGGTTCAATTTTGAAGGCTAGGGAACTTTCAATATGCATTTAATTCATAAGAAATTTAAACCTAATGTCACGACCCATTTTCAGATCGCGACAGTCCTAGAGCACGGGAGATGCCAATGGCGACCGGCACCCGTAAAACCTAGCATCACATGCGTAATCTATAAACCACAACATATTATTAATTTTAGTTAGTTACCATCCATTCTATTATTTTGTAATTCTTTTTGTCATCCAATGCTATTGGCTGTAACAGTTAATATAACCTGTCATATGATCACCACATCTCATAAAATATCATCATCATATATATACAACTGTTCATATCCTAGCTAACCCATACATACCCCATGGAGTAACTAGACTATGAACATCAAAATACCAAAATGCAAAATATATATATACGTCAATGACATTAAGCAGAAATCCTCAGATGATAGACGATAGGATTCTATAATCTACTCCTCTCCTAAAATGGGTAAACAAGCAAAGAGTGAGTATATAAGATACTCAGTGAATCTATATGCATTGCAAATAAATATAAGGTTAGAAGAAGATTCAATGATATTAAAAGCTCGGTATAAACAATGTATAGAAAATAGTGACAGAAAGTGTCAGAATAGGCCAATAAAATATCATAGGCTCGGTACAATAAGGAAAGACAAATAAAGGGATGGATTGTATGAAATCATACAATCTCTAGTAGCATCAATATGGACTATATGCAAACATAAAGTCTCCAATATATCAATATCAGTAAACATAAGACTGATCAAGTCTTATGGCCAGGACCATAACCCTTCCCAGCTAGGGCATCAGTAATACAATGTGCACAAGGCCAACAGTATTTTCCCACTACCCCGTCTAATCGGTAGCTCTGTCATGCCACATTAAGATCAACATAAGAAAGAAACTTATCAATGGACACCATTATGCAACAATGGTGTCCTCCATCTCAACAAGCTCAATATCAATCAATCAATAAAATCAATATAATCGATGGCAAGACAAGTATCAATAACTCATTAGAATCAATTTAACGAGCATAAAGTCAATAAGACATCAATAATAATAGATTAAACGATGACTAAAGGTCTAACAACCAAAAATGGGAACAAACATAATTTGGTCATTTGTGGCCAAAAAGTTGACGCAATTGGCATACCATTGTCGCTGGCGATGGTGGCATTCAAATGGTTGGCCTATGGATTTTTCGGCATAGTTTTGGTGTAATATTGACATTGCCCCAATTATCAATAAACATACACATGGAAAGCAATTTATAGTCAATAACCACAACTCAATAATCTTCAACAATTGAATCAAATAGACAAGGAAACACAAGCCAAAATCAAAGTACAAAAATAGGCATTTTGCCCTAATTAGATTCGACCAAAAAGGCATTTTTCACAATTGGATTTCAAATGGCATTTTTATCAATTTAGGCGAGTAATTTGATGCATAGAAGACTCACCTAACACTTCAAATCACCAAGCAAAATAGATTTGCTATCCAATTCCTTAAATTCTCAGTTTAGGCCAAAATCGATGATTTTCTCCGATCGAATTTTCTACAATAATACGAACATCAATTAAACACCAATTAATACCTAATTAAGTTATTCTATAGCCAATTTACACATCCTAATTCATATACTCAAATTCCAATCTTACAACTTTACTTTAGGGTTTGAAAAATTGGAAAAATTATTTAATGCATCAATTGATGCAATTAAACCATTTGCCCTATCCTATTACCATCGAATTAACCTAATTAAACCATAAAAACCAACAAATAAACATTTTACATCAAAATCCCAAAATGATCGAAATCTTCATGGTCATTGTTCTTGATTTTCCTTGAATTTCCATAGTTAATTTTGATGGATTTAGGTTTGTATGGTTTTAGTTTTAGGTTTTCAACAACTTTTCTTCACAAATGAAAGAAATAAATCAAATGGAAAGAAAAAAATTGGCTACGGGTGAAAGAACAAAAATTCAGCAAAAAATTTTCTAAGTCTTGCTTTTATAGTAAGACAAAAATGGCAAATTACACTTTTAGTCCTCCCACTTTTCAAAATTTGCTTTTGGTCCTTTTTTGCTTGGTAAATTATTTCGACAATTACCCTTTTATTAATATTAATTAATAAAAATAGTTTCAGAGTCATTCTGAAACTCAGACTGTCGAATTTCCACTATTCACCTAAAGTTTCCTTTATTTACGGTTTTGCCATTGCTCACTTTATCAGTGTTCTTAAACATTTTATCATATTTCTTTTTTTACTATATTCACACATGAATATACATTATCATTTACCCTTAATCCAAATTTAGAAATTCCTCCGTCGACCATACCGCTAGTTTTACGGCAGTGATATCGATACCGACGATTTTCGAAAAAATTTCTCGTTTTTGCTATAACTGAGTTTCTAAAATTGTCATTGGTCATTTCAATAATTTTACTCCACATATTGAGAATTTTATCATGTATATGAGTTAAGACTTTCTAGGGTATTACACCTAAATGTGTGTGTGTTCATGGTTTTAGAAAATAACAATAGCTTGCTATGTGCTTTGGTCATAGCTCATTGCCTTTCATGGAAGAGGAACCTAGGACTTGAATTGACTAAACATAGCAATAACATAATCAAGAAATCACTCTTATTACTAACTTAATTAAACTCAAGAAATGTTCATATCTCATGAAAATTTTAAATGACCAATTTAGATGTTTGCTTGCAACAATACATCAATATGATACAATATACATAAATATAATCATTATATAGAATATGTAACATTAATTTTCACTACCATATATGATCCTTCAATGAATTCACATATTGAAGCTAATAATTACAACAACTCAATCAATCAGTTAAACTAAAGATGGCACAAAAAGTGTTTGGCAAATCGCCCTCAAGCTTACTTCTTACTTTTGATTATGATTCAAGTTTGAATATGGTAGTCAAAGATGTGAATTCTGTTGCCAGTAGGGCATTATACAATGAGACATGTAAACCCCTCATAAACCTGCTGATCAAATCTTCCTCAGTAGGAGCAATTTGTGTAACATACCTACTCAATCTGATAAAATTCTCAGCATACTCCTCCACTGACCTACCACCCTGCTCAAACTGTATCAAATTCCTACTTTTCACCCCTTTTGTCAGGAACTCATCAATCAGCTTATGTCTAAACTTAGGCCAAGTAAGAGGATGATCACCATACAATCTGGGCTCCATCCATCATGAAAACTATGTCCAGACTTTGCCCTTCAGTAACAAATCCACTAGCTCCACTGCCCTGATATCAAAACAAGGTAGTCTCCTAACTACCTTCTCAACCTGCTTAAGAAAATCATTCAACTCATCGCCTCTATCACCTTTGAACTCTAACAGGTTTAGCTTCAGAAAGCTAAACATATAAACTCCGCCCCCATCAATAATTCGGTGAGTTCCCTGTACAACATGCTCTCCAAGAGCCACAACTAAATGTATAAGAGTTGGAGCAACAGGTACTGCAGCAGGTGCAACAAAGGGTGGCACTGCTGCTGGTACTGGAGGTGGCGGTATATTCTATCGTTCTTGCCTCAAATTTGCTAGTTCCTGATGGAAGTCCATCATTCCCCTCATCATCTCCATCCTCCAAAGGTCATCACTCCTTTCTGTCTCCTCTGTAGTCCGTCAAGATCTGGATGGTCCCTCTGAAATAGAAAAATCCCTAACTAGAGACTCATTAAAGGCTACTTCTGCCTTTCTGGTATCCCTATCTCTATCGTCAGACATTTCTATAAACAGTCAAAAAACAAAACACACACTTAGCATATTACAGAAATGTAGAATACTCATAAATATTCGACAAATACAACAAAAGACGATACAAGAATTCCTATGCTCCATGGTTTACTTAACTCTACCCATACTGTACTTAGTTACTATTCCTCTGTAACCTAGTTACTTTTCATCCGTGACCTATGCTCTGATACCATCTTTGTCACAACCCATTCTCGGGATGCAAAGGTTCTAGGATGCAGGAGATGCCAAAGGTCACCAACACTTATAAAACCCTGTATCACATGCAATCTTTTATTACCATTAATTTTTTAATTGATTACCTAATTACTATACATTCTGTAAATCTGTAATCCATCTGTAAATTATATTGCAATTAGTTATAGCATTCATCATATCATAACATATCATAAATTAAACTCCATAATATGTTATACATATATGTTCACAAACTAACTATACCAAATAACCCATGGAGCAGCTAGATCAAGAACATACAAAAATAATACAGTGTTTATAACGAATTACACTGCTATAATACTGTAGGAATCCACAAAGATATCAAAAGTGGGATTTTTGCCTCCTACTCTGCACCTGGAAATGGGAAACAATGAGAGGGTCAGTATATAAGATACTCAGTGAATCTAATATGCATTGACCTATAAATAGGTAATGGAATATCAATAAAGAATAGGCAGATGAAATAAATAAATCAATCTGCTCAAGAGATAACAGGATACAGAATCAAGTACAGAAGATGATAGTAAAGTCAATACTCATATCAAAGGAAGGTATATCACATAGACAAGACAAATATAGGACCATGAAACGCATATAATATGTGTCAAACACATATTAATCTCATATTAATAAACATAAGACAGATCATGTCTTATGGATAGGACTAATAACCCTTCCTAGCTAGGGAAAAATAATACAATGTACACAATGCCGACAGTATATACCCACTACCCTGTTAGAGCAACGGCTCTGTCAAATCACATCGAAAATAATGGTAACAAGAAACAAGTCGATAGATACCATTGCACAATAATGGTATCTCCAAGTATCAATAATTTATCATCAATCAATTCAAGGAGCAATAGAACCAAAGGAATAGCAATAACAAGTGACTATACAATGACTAAGGGTTTGGAAACCAATAATAGGATGTAACATAAGTTGGTCATATATGAACAAAAAGTTGACGTAATTGGCATGCCATTGTTGCTAGCGATGATGGCATTCAATGTTAGTATAGGTGCTCTAAAGACAATCATTGTAATGATGTTTTTAGAAATATATCAATAAAAAAAAGGCTTGTTGTTTGATCTTTGCGTGGATTACTAGTCGGGCTTTCCTCATCTCATGGAAAGATAGTGGTTTCCTATAACCCTTTCTTGGTGATCAAGTGAAGAAAGAGTTTCAAACACAAAGGTAAAAGATCTTGAATCTTTAATCTAATCTTTGATTTTAATCAACATAGAGATCTTGGATTGGGATTTTTTTTTAATTTGTTTTTCGCTACACCTAATGGCCTAAATCCCAACAGGTGGTATCAGAACCGTGCTATGATTGATTAAAATCTTTGAAAAATATTTTAAAGAACCAAGGTTTCGGTTTGAATCAAGATTGTGCAAGTTAGGGATTTAAAAACCCTAATTGCCGCAACCTTGATCTTGTATAGGGCGGCTGATCCAATCAATTTGTTTGGTAATTCCACCCCCTCAAGGCTAGTTTTCCATGATATAAGAGTTCTATAATGGATTTAATTGATTTATTTTTGATTTTAATTTGAGTGAGTTTGGATTGCTTTTGTGATGTTTTGTTTTGATTCAAATCTGAATTGTTCTTGATGTGAATCTTCCCCTATCTTTGGAATGTATTATGACCTATTTTACATCAACAAAAAATTATGGAAAAAATATGATTATTTTCTATGATGTTTCATGTGAAAAATGGCTTTCGTTTAATGTTATTCGGAGTTCGTTTGTTATGGTTTCAATCAAAATTACAAAAGTTGTATAGTTCTGTTTTTTGGTGAAAATACAGCAGCATTTTTTAAACCATGTTACTATTCCAAAATCAATAGGAATATTGATGGGGTTTATTTGACAATCCTCTTTAATATTTCCTTGATCCGTAGGCTTTGACTTTGCTCAATTTGGAGTTCGTTTGAATAAGATTCAAGCAAAACATGCAAATCCTTGCAAGTTAAGGATTACAAGTCCTAATGTGATTAGGATTATCTTTTCCTTATGGAATTAGGTGTTGGGTTAATTAGTAAAATTAATGTGAATAATTTTTTAATATACCATGGCTATTAAATTATGATTTAAGGTCTGGAACTTCAGAATATATTTTTGTACGAAACTTACGAAATTATTTTATTAGTTACGCGTATAAAATAAGTTTTTGCAAAATCTTTTTAAATTGTTTAAAAAGAATATTCTGAATTAAACCTAAAATTTATATGATGAATTTAAGGTGTTTTTAAATGGTTTTTTTTATTATTAAAATACTAGACCCGGTTGGATATGTTTAAAAGTTAAAGATTTTCCGATTTAAGGTAACTAGTAAAATGCTACATGAAATATTTAGCAATTTTATAAATTAATTCATAAAGATGATTTTATTTAATTGTTTTACTAATTATAAATTCATTTAAATTAACTTCTGAATTTTTAAATTTTGAATTTATTTAAAATCAATTCAATAAACCAAATCCGAATAGAAAAAGAAAAAGCTGCGGAAAGAAAGCAAAAAGAGTTTTTGCAATAATTTCTTTAAATTGTTTTTAGAAATTGCATTATGTATGTGTGGTTGGCATGATGGCATAGATATGGACTTGACCAATATGATTGTTCATGCATTTGATTAATTTGGGCCTGCACGCCCTGGTTGCCTTTTGGATGGCTATAATAGTTAGTTTAAATTTCTTTAATTTTTTAAAGGTTATGTAAAAGTAGTTTTACATAGGACTTATTAGACTTTTGAAGAATAAAGAAAGGCCCAACCTGGAGATCCAAAACGGAGGCCCATGGTGACCAAAAGGAGATCGAAGGGTACTTGAAGAAGTACCTTGGAGCCTTGAAGATAAAAATTATTATAATTGTTATTTCAATTTTGGCTTTAAGTTGTAATCTCATGCATCTACCAAGGTGTGACCTATGACTTTTTCATAGCTCGAAAAGTCAATGTAGATTGTCCATATCTATGACCATATAATTTGATTATCGTATATATATCTTATTGATGAATAAAGATAGTATATGCATGCTCAAATTAAAATGATGAGACGCTTAAAAGAAAGAAATCCCTCTTTAATAAACATTAAAGCTGAGTCTTCCATTAATATGGCGTGAACCAAAGTTTTTTCATTTGAACGGTATAGGGAAAGCAACTAGCCAAACCATCTTACAAAATATGTTCATTCCATGGAAATAAGATTTCTTGATTAATGGGTGGACTTTTACAAATGTCATTAATTTAGGGGAGAGCACTCAGGTTAATAATAATTTGAGACATGTTTGGTGATATATACATATGATGTATATATATATTAAGAGTTAATAGACAAATGATTAAGTAATCATATGTGATATGAAGGATATGAGATATCCACAATTTGATGTAAATGGTTTCTGGGGAGAGCACTCATGATCATTTAGAGTAATAGATACTTACCCACTAGGAGGAACTTCCATATAGGTTCTTCTCGGATTTTGCAATAAGGGTTATTGATTCACAACAAAATAGTGGGAGCATTGCATGTAATTTAAAGACCTAATTATCATGCATTCACTCATACTAACTATCTATTTTTACATCTAGGTTGCTAGAATCATGACTAGCCACTTGCAATTATGCTCTCTAATCAATAACAACAAATTAACTGGATCAAACTTCATTGACTAGTATTGGTCCATAAGAATTGTTCTTACGGCCGAAAAGATAGACTATGTCCTAGAAACTCCTTTTCCTGCCACGCCACCTGATGATGCCCCACAAGATGTTGTGGACACACATAGAAAGCATCATGATGATGATAGCTTGGCTAGTTGCACTATGTTAGCTGGTATGACCACAGAGCTACAGAAGAAACATGAGGGCATGGATGCTGGAATAATAATCTTCCGTCTTAAAGAACTATTTGGATAACAGGAAAGATTTGAGCGATATGAGATATCCAAGCAACTCTTTAGAGCTAAGATGGTTGAGGGTTCATCTGCAGCTGCTCATATGCTTAAGATAAATGGGCTAATAGACAGGTTGGGTAGCTTAGGATTCGTGATGGATCATGAGTTAAGTATAGACTTGATTCTTCAGAGTTTGCCAGATAACTTCTCACAGTTTGTGTTGAACTATCAGATGAACAAAATTGATACCACCATTCCTGAGCTCATTAACATGCTCAAGACTATTGAGCCTTCTTTGAGGAAAGATAAGGTTGTGATGCTAGTCGAGTCTTCTAAATCTTCTCTTAAGAAGAAGAACAAGAAGGCGAAAAAGGCCTTAAAACCCAAAGGAGGAGTTTCTAAACCTAAAGCACCTGCTGAGAGTAAGACTGCTGCAAAGGGGACATGCTTCCATTGTGGAAACACTAGTCATTGGAAGAGGAATTGCAAAGCCTACTTGGAGTCCTTACAGAAGAAGAAAGCATCAGATGCTTCCACTTCAGGTATTTTTGTAATTGATATTAATACTGTTTCTTATAACACTTGGGTATTAGATACCGATTGTGGTGCTCATATATGTAATGACATG
>CANXYC010498201.1:0-11602 GCA_948193065.1 Aleurites moluccanus
CCCCCCCCCCCCCCCCCCCCCCCCCCCCCCCCCCCCCCCCCCCCCCCCCCCCCCCCCCCCCCCCCCCCCCCCCCCCCCCCCCCCCCCCCCCCCCCCCCCCCCCACACCTCAGAATAGGTACCATTGAAGAATCCCTGAAAAACATATTTACAAGGCATAAATATACATCGCTAAGTTCTTCTTTTGCAAGTTATCTGTATGTGCCCTTTACAGTTGAATTACATAAGCAAGATGTTTAGAACTCAAGAGGACTTCACTATGTAAACCACCATCTTCCATCCTTATCCATGACTTTAGAGAAAATGGCTGCTCTGTGATCTCCAGAATTCTAGCTCCTCTTGGCCAATTTCCATAGCCACCATAGCCGGTATGCCTAGCAAAGCACAGCCATAGCTTTTTGTAGGGGCAGCACCAGTCCAATCCATGGTTATGTCCAACAAATATTGCCTGTCATAATCCAAAAGGAAAAGAATGCAACCAATAGGACCCATTAGTCATTGTCGAAGTAAAAAAAATATAGCATTAAGCTTCAACTTTCAATGATACAAATCACACCAGGAACATCAACTATTTGGTTCCAACCTGGACAATTTCATAATCAATTTCTCTAAAATTATCCCACTGAAAATATTGGCATGTTTGTCTAATAGGTTTCCCAGCCTTTCAGAAAATAGATTCTAAAATATAAGGACAAGGTTTTGAAAGCCAGATTGGACCGTACAGTCAGATTGGTTAAACCAGGAACCAGTCCAATGAGTAGTTTCTTCCAGTCCAGTTTTATTTTTTATTTTTTTTTTAATTCTTAGTTTTTTTTTTCAACTGAAAAAGCACTACATAATCAATTTTTGACCAATTCGTTCACTAAATCAAACCAGTTTAACTGGCAAACAATCAACAAACTGGTTTAATTAATGGTTTGATTTTAAAGAGTGATAAGGATACATATTTATTGATTATCCTACATTTTCAAACTGATGCATGTGAGGTGTGTAGAAGAATGCTTGTGAATCTCACTCATGAAATGGACTTAAAAGTGTTGGCCAAAATAGACCTACATAACTTTAGGCATTAAGTATCCATCTTAAGCAACAATTATATGGAAAAGAAATTCACAAAAACATGACCCCAGACAATCATACAGTATCTGACTGGAGTTTATTGATAGATATTATATAAAAATTGGAGGTGGTTAAACAATGCTGAAAGAATCCTCCATGCATGAAAAAGACATGTCATATTGAAAATAAAGAAAAAGTAGCACTAGCACTATAATCCTTTGGATAACTGGAAGTGAAAATAATCAAATTACATTTCAAGTATGAGCACCAATTAAAAGTACAGAAATATATGCAGTATAACTAGTAATATTATATTCTTCTTTGAACTTGTAGAAGCAATGGAATTTCACTTTACTTTCCTAATGTTTGAGGGAACATTGGTCAAAATCACTTGATGAATCATGCATCAAAGACAGTATATTAAAAAATAGCTTCCTCTGACTTTGGAAATGGGTGTCCAAAGAGGCAGTTTCCCAGCTGAGGGCAATGTTATTAGCAATAAATTTCCAACCATGACAAAAGAAAATAACCAACAACCATAGCAGTTATAAGGGAGTCTCTCAGACTCAAGGCTCAAAAGGCACTAGGTCTAGAGTCTACACTGTAGTAAGCACGCACCTTTTTCCATGTCCAAGGTACACCTCTGTTATATTTTAACTGCCACCATTTATTTTTTCTATTTAAATGAAGCTATTTTAGATTATGGTATCTTGCAATACACTCAAATAAGTTGAAAGCAATTAAAAAATAAAAACCAAAAAGACAAGATAAATATTGTGACAATTTCAATTGAGAATAACACCAATGCAAAGTGGAAAAAACAGAGAGATGAAGAGAAGAAGGCAATACTGCAAATAGGATTTTCCACACTCTTATCTCTTGATCTCTTCATTCTTCTCAGTTGTTTAATTGCCTTTTTTCCAATCTCTATTTCTCAACCCTCTTTCTCTCTCCTGCCTTTTATTTTCTTTCCCTTCAATTCACCTATTTTTGTTTTCTTCTCCTTCAATTCACCTATTGTTTCCTTTTTGTTCCAGCTGAATTCAAAAAAATCTTAAAATATTGTTGTGCCACAATCACAAGGAGATCGACACTGACATTCTTTGTCTCAAAATCTTCCTTTATTTTCTCTTCAAATCCTTTGACTTGGTATGAAATATGGTTTGGTAATTTAAGCGTGGAAGGAAGAAAACCTGTTTGTTAAATCCAAAAAAAGGGAGTGTTGACTATAGATTAGATATCCTGGATAGTAGTTGTTTTATTAAAGTTTGATGTTAGATTTAAATTTTCTGGCAAACGTTATTTCTTTTGTGCCATCTCTCAAAAGTGCACCCGCACCTTGCACCTTACACCTTTCTCCTAGGATCTGGGACATCCCTTCACTCCTAGTATGCCCTGCACCTTTGATAATCATATGCCAAAGACTTGTGAAATTATCTTTTCATTCAACCATCCTTGTGCCTTAATAAGACCACCAAAATCACCTCCTAGTCAACAGCGGAAATGAAGCCTGCCAAGTATAGATCTAATAGCTTATGATTTGACATACTCTTTCATGGCCATTTTAATGGGAAATTAGCTTAAAACAGGACTATTCAAGATAGCAATTTAGGTGCAGTGAAAAATCTCTCTCCGCGCGCGCGCGCACGCGTGTGTTGTGTTCAGCGTAAACATGGACTATTCAAGATAGCTGAAAACAGGATTATTCAAGATAGCAATCTAGGTGATATGATTGCAAGTAGGGTCCTGTATATATAAGATTTTGATCAATCTTATCTAATTAGTTGTAGTATAATATATTTATAGGTTCTATAATTATATTAAAATTAAGTATATTAGTGAGTTTTGAATTTGTTTTATATTAGCTTATAAACCAAAACAAATTTAGGTTTTATTTTTATTTTATTTAGAAATTTATCCTTATCTAAAAAACTTGTCCTATTTTAAAAAGTTTATTTTTAACTAGAAAATTTAAATTAGGGTTTTCATATAACTAAATCACTATAAATATTTAACTAAACTCATGTATTATAAAAATTCAGACTTTTAATTAATACAAACTTTGTGAGAAATTATCTCAATTTTGATTATTGCTAAGAATCGTTTTGAACTTATCAAAACTAACCACTTTGTGGCGTTCATCAATTATACCAAGGTTCTCTAGCACATGTCGTTATTAGGTCAAGATTTCTTGTTTCAAATTTGATTTGGCTTTCCAAGGGATCGCTTATTAAGCTTAAAGATATTGGGTCTCAGAACAAGTCGATTGGAGTTCACATCATTTTAGTATAAGAGCTTAGGCTCTAAATCAGTTTTGCATATCCTTATTTTACCTTGTTATTCTGTTTTCTTGTTTACATTCCTTCCCATTTGTTTTCGTTTTTTTTTTCGTTCCTTTTCGTTTGTATTCGTTTTTTTTTTTTTTTCGTTTTGTGTCCCTTACTTATTTAAGTCATAAACCAATTTGTTTTTACTTCAAATTAAAATCAAAAAAGAAAAGAAAAATTCAATTTCGTTGTTTTCATTTGAGCTTATACCTTTCCTGTTTGAGTTGCTAAAAAAAAAAAAAAAAAAATTTTCCTTGATTTGTTTTTTGTTTTTATTTGTTTCGGTATATTTTTCGTATCTTTTCATTTTTTTTTTCCTTTTTTTCTTTTTTTTTTTCTCGTTTTATGTCCCTTACTTATTTAAGTCAAATCTGTTTGTTTTTACTTAAAATAAAAATTAAAAAAAAAAAGAAAAAAATTCAATTTAAAAAAAAATAGTGAATTTGAATGCTCTCAATATGAAACACTATGAGAGTGAGATAAGTGAAGTGAAGTGAAGTATTCTTTTACTTTTCTAATATTCTTTGCTACTAATCACAATGAGTTCACTGTCGTTTTGTGTCATTTATTTATTTAAGTCATAAATCTGTTTGTTTTTATTTAAAATAAAAGAAAAAAAAAATTCAATTTTAAAAAAAAAACAGTGATCTTGAATACTCTCAATATGAAACACTAAGAGAGTGAAATGAGGTATTTTTTTACTTTTCTAACATTCTTTGCTACTAATCACAATGAGTAGCAAAATCAAAGACATTCAAACAATTGACATTGCCTCTAAATTGGAGGCCTTCAAAAAATATTTTTAAGCCATAAACTTGCACTTTAGAAAGATGAGAGATAGAATGAAGAGACTAGAAGGTTCGTTCTCAAAGAGGCAAAATCCAATGAATTTTGAAGGAGTAAAAGAGAATGATTTAGTTCTCCAGAAAAAAAAAATAATGATGAATTCTTGTATATTTCTACAATGAATTTTGTTTTACTTCATGATTTCTTTGATTTGTCTATAAAAGGTTTTCATATCCTATTCCAATATTCTTACTATTTCAACTCTGTAAAGTTAGAGGACGAGTTTTCTCTAACAAAGGAAGCATGACACTTGCAAGAGAAGTTTATATTTCAATGATACCATGGCATATGATTCAAGAACGAATCATTTCTCAAGAAAAGAGGAATGATATGATCTCAAGTAAGGTCCTGTACACATAAGATTTTGATCAATCTTATCTAATTAATTATAGTATAATATATTTATGGGTTGTATAATAATATTAAAATTAAGTATATTAGTGAGTTTTGGGTTTGTTTTGTATTAGCTTATAAACCAAAATAAATTTAGGTTTTTTTTTTTATCTTATTTAGAAGTTTATCTTTATCTATTAAGCTTGTCATGTTTTAGGAAGTTTATTTTTAATTAGGAAACTTAAATTAAGATTTTCATATAACTAAGTCACTATAAATACTTAACTAAACCCATGTATTAAAAAAAATTCAGACTTTTGATTAATATAAATTTTGTGAGAAATTTTCTCAATTTTATTTTTTGCTAAGAATCATTTTGAACTTATTAAAACTAACCACTTAGTGACGTTTATCAATTATACCAAGGTTCTCTAGCACAGGTTGTTATTGGGTCAAGATTTCTTATTTCAAATCTGATTTGGCTTTCCAATGAGTCATTTATCAAGCATAAAGGTGTTGGATCTCAGAACAAGTCGATTGAAATTCGCATCACTAAATGCAGCGCAAAATCTATGCATGTGTGTGTTGTGTTTAGCGTAAACATGGACATAGGCTTATGCACTACATCTTTTAACCCCAAGAGAAAAGGCTTCTACATGCATGTATATATTGTAGGCATCAAAAAAGACCTCACCTTGACAGAAGGCCTTTTAACAAGAATATCCATAATACCAAATTCAGCTTCTTGAGCAGCAACGTGTTCCCTGTTAATAGATCCCACACAAGGCTTGTGTATACCAAACCATGGAGCCACTTCCTTGTATGCTTTATTTGGTATATGCCAAAAGATAACCTCAGGAACCCTTTCAAAAAAAGAAAAAGAAATGCATGATTAATGAACTGAGAAACAAAAGAACAGAAAGAAATAAAAATGGAAGGGGGAAAAGGAAATTTTCTTAACATGCCTTGACAAAAATAATTTACTAAATCAAACTCAAAATTCTTTGATTTTTCCCTAGACCAAACAACATAACATGAAGGTTCCACATCTTCAATAAACAATATTTTAGCCTATCATTAAAATGTTTGCTAAAAGTTCAAAGAAAATTTGTATCTTCACATCATCTGTACCTTGAATCAGGGTTGATCTGTTGAGATTTACGCTGGAACCATTCTGCTTGAGCCCTTGATATAACTTCTGGATAGGAACCGCCTCCAGAATCAAGGAAGTACATGATCACAACTTTCGACTCTGGATCAGTGGAGGATGCTACCTGGAGGACATAATTGGATACACTTGGCCATAGATCTTTGGGACCATTCTTTGAAAATGATAAGCTATTGTGCTGAATATCTTTTTTCATCAGCTCTATGCGCTGTGTGCCTTTGAAGCTACAGGTTTCTTCTTCAAGAATGGTAATTAAAATCACCATGAAGTAGGGACTAAATATCAATTTCTATAATGAAAGTCTTATAAAAGCACTAACCATTAATAACAATCACTAATTTATTCCAAAAGGTTCCTTTTTCCTTTTGGTTCAGCTTCAAAATAGATTATCCATTGACTGTGAAAGAAACATTATTTTGTATGCAAAATCCAGACTGTCTCCTGTTCTACCACAGAAGATATATAGGACATTACATGTCAAGTTTGTAATAGTAGAGTAATTCATTTTCTTTCCTTCTTTTTAACCCAAGACATCAAGCAACTCCCTGGAGGTTTAGCAAGGTTTTTTTCTCCTTTTTCTTAAAAGAGAGGGCACGGTAGGGGAGGTACTGAAAAAGGATTCACAACCATAGAATTTTTCCATTAATGTATTCTCAAACCAGACAAAAATTGGAATGAAGGAAAGAGATCTATATGGCCAACCTGAATAGTATGATATTAAAGCTTAGTTTAGAAGCTGGAGGAGAGGAAGGAATGTTACCTAGAGGAAGGACATCAGCATCAAACCTTTCCTCCACTAGAAACATTAAAATGTAGCAATTGGGCATACATTAGCTGGTAATAAAATGTCTTTTTATATGGTATAACGATTCCTAAATTAGCAAAGTCATTTTGTTTGTTTATTGGTTGTTAACTCCCAAAACAGTGTGCTAATCCCAGAATCCCAAAATATTGCATCCTACCTTGAAATTATTGGCTAAGAAACTATAAAAAAAGCTACTAATTTTTCTTATTGGGAGATAAAATAGTGATAAATTTTTGTTAATCTAATATAGCCTTCATCTATTGCATCAGAAACTGATTTGGATCCAAAATTATAGTAGGCTATAGCACAAAGAAGCAACCATCTTTGAAAAGGCAATCTTGGAAAACACTAACTGATGAAATAAGGCACAATAGGTCTTTCATTTCTCAGGTGTCACAGATTTAGTAATTCAATATCTTGAACTTATGTTTACCTGAATATGATGAATTAGTTCCAGGGCAATGAACTGGAGGAATTCCCGGGGATGAAAACCACTCCATCGGCCACACAAATGGTGCATCATCATGATTTCCAAAAACACTAGCCCATGGTATGCCCCTAGCCTTTGTTGGAGAGATTGCTTGATCCCAATACAAGCTTGCATTTGCAATTGGAATATTGTTGGCAGTAATGACATCACCAAGATAAACTACAAAATCTGTTTATTCCATTCAGTTAATTAAAATTAGGAAAGCTACAAAATAATAAATCCAGTGGAAGGAAAACACCAAAGGCACAGTACATTGCAGCAATCATAAGAAAGCTAAACACAAATTGAATCTTGCTTTCAAATATAAATCAATCAGCATTAGTGGGCTGTCTCTAACTGATAAGGTAAAAGACCAAGCTAACACGCTTCTAACTTTTTACATAACGAAATTGTTGAACCAATTAAAAACAAACTATTTCACCATTTACAACGCATACATTGCACGATTTGAAACCCTGATCTTCTATGCTAGAAGGCAAACACTCGGCTACTGGAATTCACTCATAATAATCATTAGTAGCTTGAAATTAGCTTGAAAGTTGAAACTCGACTCAAACTAAAATTTTTCTCCAATGTTCTAACTGTTAGTAATTCAAATAAAGACTTTTCACTAATAATCCATGTAAGTTTGAGTTGAAGCTTGAATTAAAATTTCTTTCAGAATCCATTTGGATAGTTGTTTATTTCGAAATGAAAGTGGATTTGAGTATACATCTCATGTGAAATTTAAAACCAAATATCAAATTCTTATCCATCAAGATAGACATAATCACTGTAAATTCAATATGATATTAACTTAAAAGTATATTATATAAAAAAAATGGTATTATAATTCTCAAAAATCTAGCACCAATAATTACTAAGTTCAAGCTACACCTAAATTTTGTGAAGTTAAACTTAAATTAAATTAAAATACATTCTAATTCAAATATTTATTACAAGAAAGTTCAAGAATTCAAAAATCTATCACAAAACTCTACTGTTAGAGTGAGAAAGAGAGAACCACCTGGGTTTTCAAGGTCGAGAACAGTGGACATGACCTTGATGGAATTAACGTCTTGTTGCGGTCCCCAATTAGTCCACGCGTTTTCTCCGAAATGCAGGTCAGCAAATAACGCTATCTTGAATACGGCGGCGGCGCCTACTTTAAGGTCGTTTTCCGCCGCCAGCGATGTTTTCAGCCGCATGATAGAGGGCTCTTGATGATGAAATCCGACAGTCGAGATAAATCGGAAGGGAATAGAGAGAAACATGAAAGACAAGATGGTGAAATGAGCTAACTGCCGTTCCATAACTACCACCGGACGGTGAACGAAGGCGAGACAGAGAAGTGTAATAATTGGGTAAATGGGGTAGCTGGTTTTGAAGAAACAGAGAGTCACATTGACATTGTAACAGTGATAAATTTCTTTTTTAAAAAAAAAAAAAAAAAAATTGTAGAATTTATGTTGTATAACAAATGATCAATCTAATCGAATAAATTACAAAAAAAAATTAATTGTTTAATTGTTTTTTCTTAGAAACTGAATTAGTTATTTATATCCTTAAAAAAAATAATAACCATAAATTAATAAACTTATTTTTTATACTTAAAATTAATACATATTGATTCAAGTGATAAGAGCTCGTTTACTTTAAATAAAATCTCGAATTTAAATTATATGAAATTAAATAAGTTAGATACGATGAAAATTGTTTAATAATTTAATTGAGTAAAAATTCAAATAACTCAATTATATTAAAAATATAAAAGAAATATTAAAAATTAAATAATTTTAATATTTTATTGACATATATTTTTGCAACATTTAAATATATATTTTATTGAATAATATTTTTTAATAAATTATATTAATCCTAATGTATTTTACATAATATTTATTATATATTCAATTCAATTATGATTTTAAATTTTTTTATTTACTCAATTCAAGTTTAATATCAAATTATCATATATGTAACACTACATTTTAATATTTCAGGAATCAAGTTAAATTTAATAATATTTAACATACAAAACATATAAGTTTTTTATTCGATACTTATATGATTACTAGTACACAAAAATATATTTTCTTAATAAGTATAGTGTTAGTCATATAATAATAAAAAAATTATATCTTGCAATTGCTAATAAATTACTAGTAGCTTATGTAATGATAGAATTTTAAAAGTCATTTCAATGATTATCTTTTACTAATTTGCAACTTATAATTTTTTAATTATAATTTAATTCTTTTTATTATAATTCATCTTATTATTAATTAATAGTACTTAAAAAAATAAATTTTAATGCATTAATATTCTTGTGAGTATTGAATTAAAAATATATATACATTATATATTTAATATTTTTAAATTCAATTTAATATTTAAATTAATAAAAAATATATGAAATTAAATTAAAATTGAGTTGAGATTTTAGAGATCATTTCACTCATGGTACTCCAACTTATAGCTCGCGCACATTATTATCCTTAAACTTTAAAACGTAACACAAAAGTTCTCAAACTTTTAGCCGCGTTTCACTGATAGTCCTTATCCGCCCCAAACTTAAGTTAATTCTACTATTACTCCTAAAGTCCTACTTTTTTTTCAAAGAAATCCAAAAATCCTCTCTTTTAGCCTCTGATACCATTCAGGTGAGTCTGCCCTCCCTCTAATTGTTCTGTTTAGAGGCGAAATTACAGAGAGCTACTCCTAAACATCTTTTAAAAGATTTTTTCTTTTATTTCTGATTTTTTCAGCTTTTTATATTCGTTGTGATAACGAGAGCTAGCAACAAGACCTAAAGGGCCTTTGTTCTCAAGGAAGAATTCCTCAAATTCACTCTGTCTAAGAGTCAACTCTTCTAAATTTTTAAATAATTTATTTATAGAATTATTTAGGGAGTCCAAACGATCTATAATAGAATTTAACAAACCTATTACTGGATCATTGCCTACACCGTGATCTAGGTGATGACAATCAGGATAAGAGCAATCTGAAGGATTACTGGTCATCCAATAAACGTGCAAAAGCACCAAACCTTTCTAAATAATGGAATTTATTAAATTCAAGTTCTTGATCTAAAAAATTTTTCAGTTCAAAATCTTTCTTATTATGTTTTTCAAGTCTTTCAATCCTTTCTATAGCAACAGGTAATTCTATTGCTCTTTGTTCATATAATGCAAAGATAGGATTCTGCAGTCTAAGACTGACACTCAACTCTTCCCTCCTAGCCTGAGCTAAAGCTAATCCTCTAAGCCAATTTCTATTAGCAGATCGGGAAGAAGACATAAACGTTTAACTATAGAATTAAAACATTTATAAAATACATACCTCTTGTAGACTGGGTCCACTAAGCTTCCGCAACAGCTTTAGCTTTTTCCTTCCAAGCTTGGCACCAGCAATATCTCCAGAGAGATGTGGAGGATATGACTTACTGCCCTTTCTTGTTAAGGTCTTACAGCAACACTCCTGGTATCAGCCCGTTTTGAAGGATGCAAGGTATATAGAAGCAAAATAATCACACATATAAAGACTTGATAAAGATTGTTCTTTTTAGAGAAACTCTGTATTTTATTTCACTCTCCTTCTTCAATAAGCTGAAGAGGTATATATAAAATGGTTACAAACGAAGCTGGTGTCTGTATACTGTTAGCCAGCTCAAAAGAAAACTAGTACAATAATTATGATGGGTAGCTGGAATAGTATGCCAGCTATACAATAATTCAAAATAAAATGAGCAGCTGGTGTCTCTAGTACTGTTTTCCAGCTGGATTTGGTACAATAATTAAATAAAGACAAAGACTATTTTAATATTACAGCTAAGAAATCAGTCTTTATCAGGGATACGTTCTTTTCAAGGTGAGCACAAATTTTAAAGTTATTCAGACCATGCTTTAATATTTGCAGCAACTTCTGAAAAGCAATTCCTCAATTATCACGCTGAGGCTGACGTCATGGATGACGTTTTTTGTCACTCTGGTACGGATGACGTTTTTTGTCACTCCATCTGTGAGTTACTGACTGGGGCATCCATGCTTTCTCTCAGCTCTGCATAACCCATAGCCATTTCCTCTGCAACACGTTGCTCTCTGAACTGAGCAACCTTCTTCCAGACCTTCACAGTTTCAGGCTGGAAATCAAGACTTGGATCCAAATCCACTAGTCTCAGAAACAACTTCTGTGCTTCTTCTCGTTCCTTGATCATGGACAATACTCTGGTAATAGGATTATATTGGGACTAGATTGTAACAAAAACTTTACCATCTCCGAGAAGGACATAATTACTTGCATAAATTGCCTTCTCCAGGCTAGCTTTGAAATTTTCAATTCTCACAGCTTGGGTAATAATCGTGTTTTCTTTATACATATTAAAATAAAAGTTTAAGTTCTGATTATTAACCTTCTGTGGCTCAACAAATCCTTTAGCCATAACAGGACGAAGATCCCAAATTTGATAAGGATAACGAACTGTTCCATCCTCACCAGAATCCATAATTGTGCTAATAATATAACTGGTAATTATTCTTGAATCTGAACTCAAGAACTCTAATGATTCCTGCACAATTTTTGGAAGTGATTTACACA
>CANXYC010498291.1:0-18907 GCA_948193065.1 Aleurites moluccanus
TACTATTCTCCTAAAATGGGTAAACAAAGAAAAGGTGAGTATATAAGATACTCAGTGAATCTATATGCATCAACAAATAAACAGTAGGTAATAATGGAGCAATGGTGCCAATAGGTCAAGATACAATATCCAGAATCAGTACTAGGTTACAGTATAGCCAAAGAACAAAGCATAGGCTTGGTATCATATGGAAAGACAGATAAAGGGATGGACTGTATGAAATCATACAATCTCCAGTAGAATCAATATGGACTATATGCGAACTTACAGTCTCTAGTAGCATATCAGTATCAATGAGCATAAGACTGATCAGGTCTTATGGCCAGGACCATAACCCCTCCTAGCTAGGGCACCAATAATAGAATGTGCACATTGTCGACAGTATTTTCCCACTACCCTATCGGAGTGGTAGTTCTGTCAAGCCACATTCAGATCAATATAAGGAAACAACATATCAATACTTACCATTATGGAACAATGGAATCTTCCATATCAATAAGTTTAATATCAATCAATCAGTTATTAATAGAATCAGTGGCATGGCAATAGATGACATATGAACAACAACAAGTGGTTTGGTAGTCAATAAGGACATGGAACAAAAGTTGGCTCGACAAAGGAAAATGGTAGGCCAATTGGCATGCCAACGTTGCTGGCGACAATGGCATTCAAATGGTAGGCCTATGGAATGCAAACAAAGGCCAAAGACAAAATGAACTAGGCATTTTCACAAACACTTGGTGGGCATACAATGGCAAGCCAATAGGTTAGGTTTAGGTGCAAATTTCACTTGCCCATTTTAATTAACAACAAACCACATTGTAGGCAAATTAATTGGCAAATTACAACTAAATCCCCAAACTTTCATAAGTTACACTTTGACCCCAAATTCTTCTGTAATTTATTCTGACAATTCTGTCAGGATTTGGATTCCAATGTGGGGAGTTAATAAGCTTATTTTAATTTATACTTATTTATAAAAATAGTTTTATAGTCATTCTGTAACTCCGACATACCAATTTTCACTATTCACCTTAAAGTTTCATTTATTTATAATTTTGCCATTGGTTACTTTTTCAGTATTCCTAAATATTTTTCACTTCTTTCTTTTTACCAAAATTACACATGATTTATGGTGATTTTTTACCTCCTAGTCAACTTCAAAATTTTTTCTATTGACCGGATTGCTAATTTCTCAGCAGTATTCTCGGCACCGTCGCTTTCTGGAAAAGTAACTAGTTCGCTTTTTAACTGTGTCTCTAAAATTATTTCCCATCATTTCAAGACTTTTGAACCACATATTGAGAACTAAATCATGCATTTGAGTTATAACTTTATGGGGTATTATAGGCATGCGAACCCCTCCTGAACCGGCTAATCAAATCTGCCTCAGTAGGAGCAATATGTGTAGCATACCTACTCAATTTGATATACTCCTTAGCATACTCCTCCATTGACCTACTACCCTGTTTAAGCTACTCAAACTGTATCAGGTTCTTGATCTTAACCCCTTATGTCAGGAACTCATCAATCAGTCCCTATCTGAACTCTGCCCAAGTAGGAGGATGCTCTCTATACAATTTGAGCTCCATCCGCCTGGAAAACCATGTATAGGCTTTCCCCTTTAGCAATAAACCCACAAGTTCAACTGCTCTAGTATCAGAACAAGGTAGTCTCCTAACTACCTTCTCAACCTGCTCAAGAAAATCATTCGGCTCATCGCCTCTATAACCTCTGAACTCTAGCAAGTTTAGCTTCAGAAAGCTAAACATAGAAACTCCGCCCTCATCAATAACTTGGCGGGCTCCCTATACAACAAGCTCTCTAAGAACCACAGCTGGCTGTATAGGAGCTGCAGCAATAGGTATTACAGCAGGTGCAACAGGGGGTGGCACTACTACTGGTACTGGAGGCGGTGACATATTTTGTCGTTCTCGCCTCAATTCTGCTAATTCACATCGCAATTCTATCATTCCTTATATCATTTCCATTCTCCAGGGGTCATCGCTTTCCCTGGTCTCTTCTGTCATTCATCAGGATTGGAATATTTCTCTGTCATTTCTCTGACAAGAGATTTATTAGAGGCTATTTTGGCCTCTCTGGTACCTTCTATGTCTCTGTAGTCAGACATCTCTTTCACTACAGACAACAGAAAATAGGAACAATCTCATTACGATACATTAATGCAGAATACTTATACACATTTGACGAACACATCAATAGACGATACAGGAATTTCTATGCTCCATAGTTCACTTAACTCTACCCATACTGTACTTAGTTACTATTCATCTGTAACCAGAGCTCTGATACCACCTCTGTCATAACCCACTCGCGGGCCGCGATGGTCCTAGGGTGCGGTAGATGCCAAAGGCGACCTACACTCATAGAACCTATCAATCACATCAATAAAATCTCATACTATATCAATATCGCTGCGGAATCATCTATTACCATTAATTACTTATCAGTCTATAATCATATACTCACATAAGCACTATTTATTCTGTTACTTTGTCATTCATACTGTTTCCTTTCTGTAATTACTATCATAATAAAAACATATACATTTATAATCTAAAATATATACTCCAAAATATTCTCATACATACATGTTCATAAACTAACTATACCATATACAACCCATGGAGCAGCTAGGATATGAACATATAAAATATACTGTGTACATATAATTACACTGATATAAAAACTGTATAATCCACAGAGAGTCAAAATGCTGGGATATCTGCCTCCTACTCGATACCTGAAGAGGGTAAACAGTGAGAGGGTGAGTATATATGATGCTCAGTGAATCTAATATGCATCAACCAATAAATAGATAATGAAATATCAATAAATAATAGGTAAATGAAATAAATGAATCAATCTGCTCAAAATCTCTAGAATACAGAAACAAGTACAGAATATGACTGTAAAGTCAGTACTCATATCAAGGAAAGTATATCACATGGATGAGATGTATAAAGATAGATATAGAGCCTTGAAACGCATAGAGATATGTCAAGCACAAATCACTCATATCAATAAACATAAGATAGATCAGGTCTTATGACTAGGACTGATATTCCTTCCCAGTTAGGGCAATATAATAATACATTGTGTATAATGCCGATAGTATATACTCATTACCCTATCGGGGCGGCAGCTCTGTCAAATCACATCGGAATCAATAGAAATAATAAACACATCAATAGATACCATTTCACAATAATGACATCATCAAGTATCAATAACTCCTCATCAATCAATTCAATGAGCAATAAAATCAATGGGATATCAATAACAATTGATTATACAATGACCAAAGGTCTAGCAACCAACAATGGGATCAAACATAAGTTGGTCATTTATGGCCAAAAAGTTGATGCAATTGGCATGCCATTATCGCTGGCGATGATGTCATTCAAATTGTTGGCCTATGGATTTTTAAGCTAGGCGTTTTATCGAACACATTGTGTGCAACAATGAAATAACATTTTGGCAAGGTTTTGGTGCAACATTGACATTGCCCCAATTATCAACAACAACACACAACATAAGCAATTCCATAGGTATTATATACACATCAAGAACCAACATTAAAAGGATCAATTTGGCATTAAAAAGCCATAGGAAAAACAAGGACAAATCAAGGTTATTTTTGTCCTAAAGTGGTTTGGCCACTTTAGGGTTTTTGCATATGAATTTCAATTGGCATTTTAACATTTTAGGCATAACATATGTTGCATAAAAGGCTCACCTAACACTCCAAATAAGCTAGCAAAATTGGTTTGCCACCAATTTCTTCAAATTCTTCAAAGTAGGCAAAATGTGCAATTTTCTTCATTGAATTTTCTACAATAATTCAACCATCAATTACTCATCAATTAACTTTCAATTAATTTATTCTACACTCAATTTACACATACTAATCCATTTGCACAAAATCAAATCATACAACTTAGGTTTAGGGTTTGAAAGTTGGGCAAAAATGCTATATGTATCAATTGATGCAATTAAACACATTACCCAATCTAACTAACATCTAATAACCCTAAATCAAATATAAAATCAAACAAAGCAATAATTTACCTCAAATTGATGCTTTGGCTGAAATTCCCAAGTTGTCACGATCCGATTTCCTAGACCGCGACGGTCCTAGGGCACGGGAGATGCCAATGGAGACTGGCACCTATAGAACCCAGTATCACATGCATCATCTATAAACCACATTATATCATCTATTTTAATTAGTTACCATTCAATCTGTTATTCTGTCAATTATTCTGTAAATATCTGTAATTGGTTGTACAGTCATAAATCATATAGCTCATATATATATCATCAAGTATCATATACATATGTTCATCTCCTAGCTAACCCATACATACCATGGAGCAACTAGATAATGAACACCAAAATAATAATACAAAATATCAAGAAAGTATACATCAGATGATAGTCTGCAGATATCCCCGGATGACAGATGACAGGAATCTGCACTATACTCTTCTCCTGAAATGGTTAAACAATGAAAAAGTGAGTATAGATGATACTCAGTGAATCTATATGTAGCATCAATAAAAATAGTAGGTAACAATGAAGCAATAATATCAATAAGTTGAATAATAGTAAACAGAATCTGTAATGGGTTACAGTATGGCCAAAGAATACAGTACAAGCTCGGTATCATATGGGAAGATAGATAAAGGGATGGACTGTATGAAAAGAAATCATACAATCTCTAGTAATCCGTATGGACCATAAAGTTCTCTAGTAACATATCAGTATTAGTAAGCATAAGGTTGATCAGGCCCTATGGCCAGGACCATAGCCCCTCCCAGCTAGGGCATCAGTAATACAATGTGCACATCGTCGATAGTATTTTCCCACTACCCTGTCAGGTCGGTAGCTCTATCAAGCCATATAAGGGTCAATATAACAAGGGATACCATTATGCAACAATGGCATCCAGCAATCAATCAGTCCAATATCAGTCAATTCAATTATCAATAATAACAATGGCGATAAAATACAATCAATGGTAAATGGTTTGGCAATCAAGGAAAGACATGAAACAAAACTTGGTTCGGTAGCCGAAAACGGTAGGTCAATTGGCATGCCAACGTCGTTGGCGACAATGACATTCAAATGATAGGCCTATGAAATACAAAACAATAGGCCAAAAGTAAATGAACTAGGCATTTCATCAAATACATGGTGGGCATACAATGACAAGCCAATAGGTTAGGTTTAGGTACAAACTTGACTTGCCCAATTCAATCAACACAAATCTACATTGTTAACAAAGGTATAGGCATCAAAGAAACACAATTAAACAACATCAAAATGGGATCAATGGCATGGAAATTCAAGCAAAAATCAAGAAAAATCAAAGGCATGAATAGTGTTAGGTGGTTCGGCCAAATGGTGGTTTTCACAAATAGATTCCAATCATCAATTCAATCAATTAGGAATGTTATATGATGCATTATAGACTCACCTAATGCTTCAAATCACCTTGAATAATCCAATTCCCACCAAAATCTCCAAATGGCCTATTTAAGGCAACCTTGTCAAATATTATTTTCTACATTAAACAAACCACCAATTACTCATCTATTCACATCCAATTAGCATATTCTAACACTAATTATCAAATTCAAACACTAAATCATCAACACATGTCTTACAACTTAAATTTAAGCAACCTAATTAGGCATTTCAACAAATTTGCATCAATTGATGCAATTAACCACCAAACCCATTCAATTCAATCTAAATAACATCTAAATAAACCAAAAGAATGAACAAAACAACTTCTTAACTTGGAGTGATGATCCACCCGAATCCCTTAAGCCTATTTTCCTTAATCTCCTTTAAGCTATCAAGCAAATTGATGGAAGATACAAGTAGAAGCAAGCTAAAACTCAATTTTTCTATAGGTTTTCTAAGAATTTTAACGAAGAAATGAAGAAGAATTGAAGAAGGAATGGGGAAATGGGTTTCGGACAATGCAAGTGAAGAAGAAGAAGAATGATCAAATTTTTCTAAGTAAGAAATAAATAGAAAAAATCCAAATGGCAAATTACAACTAACTCCTCCAACTTTCATCCATCACACTTTGGTCCAAAATCTTTTGTAATTTATTCTGTCAATTCCTTCAGGAATTGGATTTCAAAGTGGGGGAATAAATAGCCTTATTTTAATTTATACTTATTTATAAAAATGATTTTGGAGTCATTCTGTAACCCCGACCGATCAATTTCCACTATTCATCTTTAACTTCTATTTATTTCCTGTTATGCCATTGGTTACTTTTTCAGTGTTTCTAAATGATTTTCACTTCTTTCTTTTTACCAAAATTACACAGAAATTATGATGATATTTTACCTCCAGGTCAATTTCAGAAATTCTTTTGTTGACCGGACAACTCATTTCTCGACAGTGTTCCCAACACTGCCGCTTTCCGAAAAAGTATCAAATTCTCGTTCTAACTGTGTCTCTAAAATTATTTCCCATCATTTTAAGACTAATGAACCATAAACTGAGAATTAATTCACCATATATTACACAAGTACTTTGTTCTTGAAATTTTCTTGATTTCCAATGTTGCAAATAGATGGAGGATAGATTATATGGTGTTTGTTTCAAGTTTCCATGAATTTTTCTTAGCAAAATTGAAGAAAAATCAATGGAAAAGGAAAATAGAATTTTCGGACAAGGAAGAATAAAAATTTCTAAGTGTGGCTTATATAATAAGTCACATTTGGCAAATTTTCCTTTGGTCTTCAAACTTTTCTTAAATTGTGCTTTTGCCATATTTTCCTTCGGTAATTTATTTTGACAATTCTGTCAGGAGTTGGATTTCAAAGTGAATATTCAAACATCTTATTTTTATTTATACTTTATAATAAAAATAGTTTCAGAGCCGTTCTGAAACTCAGACAGTCTAACTTTTACTATTCCCCTAAAGTTCTCTTTATTTGCGGTTTTACCATTGCTTACTTTATCTATGTTCCTAAATATTTTTCACCTCTTTCTTTTTATTGTATTTACATATCCATATACATAATCATTTACCCTCTAGTCAAAATCAGAAATTTATCCGTCGACCGAACTGCTATTTTTGCAGCAGCGATATCGACACCGATAATTTCCGAAAAAGTTTTTCGTTTTCGCTCTAACTGAGTTTTTAAAATTATCTTTAGTCATTTCGATAATTTTAAACCACATACTGAGAACTTTATTCATATTAACATGATAGGCTTTTATAGGGTATTATATAATATAAACTTTTTTTTATTATGCATTTGATTTTTTTTTGGATTCTATTAAATTTTTATAACTTTAAGTCAACGGTTTTTATTCAAAATTGTACTTATAAGTTCCTTTTAATTCATTGTGTAATATTTATGTTTTTATTTCTAATATTTAGTATGGATTATTTTAAGCATTTGCTTCCTTTATATGTAGTTAAGTATATATTATTGTGTATGAACTTATTACATATATTTAAATTATACTTATTAATCTATTGTTACATGTTATAGGAAATGTCTTCTGAAGAAAAAGGCACAAAGCATGCAAGGGATAAGAACGGTGAAATAAGAGAATATGAAGCTAAAAATGCTGGAATACAAAGACGAAAAAGTCAAGACATATCATTAGTTGCTGAGCAAATATCATCTCAGTCACATGATTCAGATGAGATACAACCTTTTTCTCCCGAACATGTAATAGAGACCCAACAATCAAACACATCAAATATGTTTATAATTATTTAATTGGTGGTGTAGGAACATGTTTTGAATAATTATTTTAAATAATTTGTTAAAATAATAGAGTGCTAATAAATTTTATTTTATTTAACTTAAAATATTGTTTTAATTTTATAGCAACAAGTTATACTGCAAGGAAAGACAAGATGTATTGTTGTTGACTTTCATACTGGTAATGGAAATAAGATGCTTATTACCACACATCCTAATATCTATAAAGTAGTTGGAAAGAATGCGCGGAAAGTTGTGAATTACTATGGGTTAGCAGTGAGCACTATTGCTCCATTAAATGCAAAAAATTAGAAAGCATTATAGATTGAATTTGGAGACACTATGCTTAAATAAGTTCAGGTAATATTTAATAATTCTTAAAATGTATTCAAAGTAAAATAACTGGAGTAGTTTTGTTTAAATGTTATCTAACTTGTGTTTGATCATAAAATATTTTTATTTTACCATTGCAAAACAAATTTATGGTTCAAGACAATGATGATGCAAATCAATTCAAAGAGTTTGTTATGAACACCATAAGACACTTATACATAGGGTGGAAGCACCGACTTCATAGTATGTTATTTAAGTTGGATGAAAAATGAACAATCAACACATGTTTCACTAGAAGTGGATGAAGATGATTGGCTTGATATCACTAAGAAATGGAAATCATAAGAATTATTGGTAATGCAATTATAACTAAATGATTTTGAGTTAAGATTTTGCCATATAATTGCATTCCTCAATTTTAATTTTAATGCTTATATCATGCAGAAGGTAACCAACAGGAATAAGAAAAGTTAGTCTCATCTTAAAATAAAGCATAGATATGGCTCAGTGTCTTTTGTGGAAGTAGAGGAAAAAACTATAAGTGGATAATGTCAGCGATGTCTCTGATCTCACTCATGTTACAAGTTACAAGTTTATGTTAAATTTCTATCAGTTCCTTTATAAGGAACAATCTATTGATATACGTCTTTACTATATCTATATATGTTACTTTATGTTATCTTTGATCCTATTTCCTATGTTTTCATTATTACTCATTATCTAAAATTTCTAAATGTAAACTCATATTTTTGTTTAACCAATACCTATAAGATAACTCTATATCCCTCAAGCAAAACAAGGTATGGTAATATGATTTATACTCACCCCATGTTATGTTTCATGTTTTCAGCTTATAGGTAGTGGATATCTAGGGTTCCTTGCCTTACTTTCTTCTGGGAGAAACTAAAGTGTAATATCTTACTTTCTTCAAAATTTATTTGGAAGAGAAAATAAGGTAATTTTCTCAAATCTTTTTTCTAGCTTGAGTTAAGTTCTTTGTTAACTAGAATAATTATTTTTAAGTTGTGGGTGATCTTTTGTGAATATTAATGGCTAATAATTACGGTTAGATTTAGTAGTATGAGGATTTATGATTTTTGGATGAATAGTACTGTGAATAGTAGATTTTCTCTATAACTATTATTCATCCTCTATTAATGGTTAAATTAATACTAGAATTTGTTTATAGAGACTCTAAGGAGCTTAGAATTTATGGAGGATTATTTTATGTGATTTTTTTGCCCTAAATTTTGAAATTTTGGAGATTTTTATTTAGGAGAAGAGAACTCAATGAATTAAGGATCTTTTGGATTTGTGCTATAGTTGAGCATGGCTAGAAAGCTTTTTAGTGCTAAGAGGTAAGTGTAAATTTCATTTCATATATATGATTCTCCATATGAGAATTTTTGCTAAAATATATTATATTCATATATATGTATATGTTATTTATGAATTCAATTTATTGAAACCCTCCTTAAATAGAATCTTTGAATATTGATAATAACTTGGTTATTTTTATTGGACCAAGTTCATTTAATAAGCCTTTGTTATGCATAATATGATATGTTATTCATATGTTGTGATCTCTTGATCACTTTTAATTATTGTTGAACTAATATTTGATATGTATATCACAAAACATACATTATAGAATGTTTTTCCCAATTAGAGTTAATTCATTGGTCCAATGTGCACAGAGGAAACCTAGCTGATAGGGTATAGTATCAGTGTTCCACTTAGAGGGGATCACGAGCTCTAGGCATATGTCTGCATAAGCATATGTGCGACGTGAAGGTAGCAAAGCTATCCAAACGTTATGATATGATATCAGTTCTATGTTATATTTATTTGATAATGCCATTCTTTATAGGCATTTATGTTCTTAAAAAGAATTATGATTTGATATTTGATATTCATATATGTATTATGAGATGATTGGATAGTGTTACCTTTTGTAAGCACTTATGATATTAATATATATGTTAAGATTTCTTTCTAATACCCTGGTACATATTCAAGATTTGCTATTTAAGTATTCTATATATGTTATTCATTTTGATTGTTTGCATCTTACTGAGTTGAAGGCTTACCACTTTTCTGTGGATTTTAGGTTCTAGCTTAGCTCGAGAGAGAGTTAATCCTGAAGACAAAACTTCTTGATCTCCTTCTCCACAAGAAGACTCTTTTATGTAATATTTTTGGATAATAGTTGAATTATATATATGTATTAATGTCTATGAGAAGTATACTTTTAGAAGCTCTATAGATGTGTGTGATGTTGCTTATTCTTTTATTGCCATGGATGACATTGTAGACTTTCCATTGTTCCATATTAATATTAGAATTATCTTTTAATCGGTAGGGAACAAGAGGAAATGTCATATCAGGCTAATGAGATATATATAAGATATGAATGTTTGGCATGATGTTAGTATGTGTTGTATGTTTGATCCAGGTTAGTTAAGAGTTCTAAGGGTGTATGGTCGCCTTATGCCTACCCATACCCTAAGACCGTTGCACCGATAGTTTTGGGGTGTGACAATGGTGATATGTTTTTTTAGGACAATTAATATTGTATTAATTATAATATTTGTGACGATTAATATTATCATTGATTATAATTTTTGTGATAATTATTATTGTCATTAATTATAATTTTGTGACAATTAATATTAATTATAATTTTTGTGATAATTATTGTTGTCACTAATTAATTAATTCTATTTTGTGACAATTATATTATCATTAATTTTTTGTCACAACCATTCAAATTGTCATTATATTTTAATATTTTTTTAGATTTTTTTATCATAATATTAATATTTATGTGACAACTTATTAATATTTAAGTGACAACTTATATATATTTATTCACAACGTAACTTGTCACTAAAAAGATTTTATGTGATGACATATTTTATTATAATAAATATTATATTATGTGTCACAAATTTTATTGCCATAAATTATGATTTTTTTAACGAGATAATATTAGGTGACAATGTCATGATATTTTTTATTTCACTAAAATATTTTTTTGATAATTTTTAAATTTTGTGAAAACTTTAACTATCACAAAATGCATGATTTCTTGTAGTATACCACTAAAAGATAAATTTTAATATTTTTATAGATGAAAAAAAAGAGTCTTTTTATTCATCTTTAAAAATATATTTTTAATGATATTTCTATTAATATGTTTAACCGTATGATTTAAAATTTTCTAATAATAGAAACAAACCTAGCAAATTCCTTCATATTTTGTTACACGGAGTAGAAAAATAATTCCGTTCAATTATGTTTGAGACTTGTCCACTTCAATTTTCATAGTATGCATCCTCGTGATATGCTTATTAATACTTTTTCATGTTTGTAATACCCAATACTTGGAGTGTTAGAGTAGATATATATTTGTTTGTTTGATGAATGTTAGCATGTGTATGTTTATATGTTCATGATAGATAATCTAGAATGCTATGTTGAGTATAAATTACTCCTAGAATAATTATATGTTGAGATATGATGAGTTGTGATTGATTTTGAGGTGTTAAACATATGTATATATAAGTTGGTTGAGTTTGGACAAGTTAAAATTGAGAAAATATGAGAATTCTTCTCCCCCATGAAAACATTTCACCCCCATGAAAATATTTCATCCCTATGAAAATATTTCACCCCATGAAAATGTTTCACCCCCTTGAAAATATTTCACCACCTTGAAGAAAGTTTTCACGGGAGTGAAGACCTTTTCACGGGCGTGAAAGATCTTTCACCACCATGAAAATACTTTATGTGTAAATTGGCCAATTCTTTAGCTTTGTCTTCACGGGCGTGAAATCCCTTAATGGCCGTGAAGAAGTGTTTCGAACCCAACGTAAACAGTGTCTTTCATGACCATGAAACTTATTTACAGGCGTGAAAGTGTCGGGCTTATAAATATCCGACCCTTCTCCTTCATTTTCAAACTTCATTTATTTTGTTCTTCTTCCTCTTTCTTCATAAATACACCTCACCCACATATAAACTCATTAAATCCTCTTCTCAAACACTTATTTTATCTCCATTAACACAAGAATCAAGAACCAAACCTTCAAGAACATCAAGATTTCAGATTTCTCAAGAATCTCCATTCTAGGGTTTTAAGGTATTTATTCCAAACTCCAATTTAAGTTTAAAATAAACTAGTACATAGTTAGAATATATGATTATGAGTTATGAATAGATATTTAAGAGCATCAATTGGCATTTATTATAGATAATAGTAAGATATATAAGGATTTAGGGTTTTGGGTGAATAGTAGCTATTCATCCCAAACTTTCACATTTCTTTAATAAGAGATTAAATTGACTTTAGAAAACATATTAGGATTATATAAGATGATTAGAATCATAAGAATTTACCATGTATGAACATTTTTAGGCGTGAATCCTAATTATGAGTATTTGGGGATTTGACAGAGGAGAGCAAAATTCAAGGAATATAGAGAAGATTATTGAATGTACAAGTATTTAAGGGACATACAAGGATAAATTGCTTTGAGGTAAGTATGAACTATGTTAATGTATGTTGCTATTCATTAATTGTGCTTGCTATTTCATATTATTTTCTTAAATTCATTGTTGATGAACCTAAACCTATAAATTCGTAATTGTAGACTATAAATTATTGAAACCCTCATAAACAAGCCAATAGAAAGGATGACTTGGTTGTTATTTTCTTAGACTAAGATCATTATATACCTATTTATGTGATGGAATAACTATATGTAAATATATGATAATGATCTTGTGACCATTATGTTTCTTGATAATATGTCCAAGCTATATAACCCATGACTTACATGTCAATAGAATACTCTTCCCAATGAGAGTTAATTCATTGGTCCAATGTGCCCATCGTAAACCCAACTGACAGGGTATTTTGTTAGTGTCCCTCCTAGTTGGGGATTAGAAACACTAGGCATGTGCCCTGTGCAAGCACATGAAGACGTTAAGGTGACAAGGTGCACCGATATGCTTTGCTATTATCTGTTCTGAGTTCTATTTCATGATATAATTTATAGTGCCATTCTTGGTGGGCACTCACATGTTAAAGAAACCATGATTATTCATGTTATGATCTCTTGTGTCATGATTTTGATAATCTCTTTCCTTATGATATTTCAAAAGTATATTGAATATATGTTCAAGATCATACTTATCCTCCATTTCTTTATGATACTTGTAAGCATTAGTGTAGTTTATACCTTACTGAGTTGAAGGCTCACTCCTCTTCTGTGTATTTCATGTGATATTATAGCTCGAGAAGGAGCTAACATAGAAGATAAAGCTTCTTGATTTATTCCTCTAATAAGACTCTATGTAATTCTTTTGATATATATATATATTAATTTGTATTACGACATTTACTTGTATGAGGAGTATACACTAGTGTTCCATAGTTAGATGTTGAGGATGATTTTATTTTGATGTCTGAATTGATATATTGTGAGTTATCCTTGTTCCTTATTGATGTGGGATGCATCTTTTAATCGGTAAGGAACAAGAGAAAATCATATAATGATGTAAAGAAATGCCTAAATGATGATTATATGATTCATAGAATTAAATATTCATAATGATATCTATATATGATGTGGATATATATCATGTAAAAGATCCAGGATATGAGTGTTTTACGGATTTGTGGTGGCTTTAAATCTACCCTTACCCTAGGACCGTCGTACCACTGGAATTGGGATGTGACAATGTTTGTATTTAAATTATTGTCCATGATAATTACAAAAGATTACATAATTATTGCCTCTATTTTTCCCTTGTTAAAATGTTTGGTAAAATATAAGAGCTAACATTTCTTTTTTAGAGCACTTAGGAAAAAATTTTCTTCTTCATTATCATCATATTCATCATCAGTGTTAATATGTTGACTTTCTTGGATAGACACATACGCTTGTTACGTTTGAGATTTGGGAGAGATTTTGTGATCAAATACAAATTGGATTTTATAAAATGATTGACAATTTGGATCATAGATAAATTAAATATCTGAAAATGATTCTAAACAAAAATTTGAATCAAATTGAAATTGAGTTTCAAAAGTTTTGATCTTATCTTTGAAGATTTTCTATAATTTGATCCACTTGTCATTGATGTTGTATAAATTAAAAATAAAATAGAGACTTGGGAGACTTCAAAAAAAATAATTGTAATTTATAAAAAATTATTAAGATAGAATATATATAATAATAGAAAATTTTAGAGAATGTGAGTGTAGGAGAACAACAATGTAACACCCCGAATTTTTTGATAATTAAAAATAGGATCCCACAATTAGTATAGTTGATTTTATAGTTCTTAATTAGACAGTTAGATGTAAAATAATAATTTAGTATTTAAATAGACATTTTAAGGTAAAATAATATTTTAATACATAAATTTCAATTTTATACCTAAATTACATAATTAAACATAGAATTTCACCAAATTAATTATGAGACCTAAAATTTATATGATGAATAAACTACGGGAACTAATAGTACTTAAAATGATTTTTGAGGCTAAATTATAAATATCAAAAGTTTTGAGGTCAATTTGTAAATAATGAAAGTTGAGGGGTTAAAGTGCAATTATCAAAACTTCATAAATATCTTCTAATTCTATAAAATTCCACAAAACTCCAAAATTTCTTCTTTCTCTCTCTATATGGCCGAAACTACCATTTCTTTTCTCATTTCCATTTTTCTTCATTTCTAACTAAAAATCCAACCATCAAACTTCATCTAAATTAAAACCTAATTAATCATATATCAATTCTAAATCAAAAATACCTAATAGCTATAAGAATTATCACTAAAAACATAAAGAAAAATAAAAACTATCAAAGGGAGCAAAGTTGAAAAATTGAAGAAACTTGAGGTAAATGATCTAAACTTTCTTCTTTTTCATTAAATATAATTAGTATGATAGTTATATATGATTATTCAAGTAAATAGAAGCATATATTATGTTATAGGTTGATTTGAGCTTGAGTTATTGTTTATGCCAAAACCTAGAATTTGATATGGAAGTGTTTAATTCAAACTAAGCTAGATTACGATTTTTCATATTAAAATTAGTCTAAAATATGCTAAATTTATATTGTAGAAATAAGAAATCAAAGAAAGAATGATGATGATGGTGATAAAGAGCAAGTTGGAATAAATTGAATTTTCATGATCCTAAGGTGTTTTTGATTCAATCAAGTGTTAAGGTGACTTACAAATATATTGTTATGTATAAAAATAGCTTTTTTTGAAATTATGGAAGTCTCCCCTTTGCTTCCCCTTTTGGCCAAATCATGATGAGCTATTTCCCTTGAATTTTGTTGCTTTATTTTTGCCTTTGTTTAACTTATTTCTCCTATTTGTTGAATGAGTTTGCTACCACGTTACCTTGTTGAGATTGTGCAATTGTTGTTTGAAAATTTTGGCTTAGTCAATATTGAACCAAAACTCTACTTATTGCTTGTTAAACTCATGCCCACAATGTGTTAGATGAAATGCCCCAACAAAACTAACTTTCAATCCACTAAGTGTTTAACCTTAACCCTATTACCATTTGATATGTTGGCGTCAATGATAGTAAAATGTGGCTTAAACCAAAGGACATTGATATATTTCTATGTAAACTCTACTTCTTGAGCATTTATATTTCTCCAGTGGTGCAACGGTCCTAGGGCAAGGGTAGGCTTAAGGCCACCATAAACCCGTAGAACGCACAAATCATAAATCTTATCAACATCAAATAAATTGCAACATCATATTTTATCTTACATTTGCCATATTCATACATATAATCAAATCAATTCAATCATATCCTTCTATATCATTCCATATCTTTCTCTTGTTCCTTAATGATCAAAAGGAGACATCTCTCATCAAAGAGGAATAAGAGTATCCAGAAGATAACATTCATACATCAAAATATTCTAGTATTCCCAAAAGACTAGCTACGGAGCTCTAGAGTATACTCCAATACACATTATATCACAATACCATTAATAAAACATAAAAAAATATCTCAAAAGAGTAATTACAATCAAACTTCTTGGAGAAAATAAGTCAAGAAGCCCGATCTTCTCTATTAGCCCCCTCACGAGCTAAGCTATCACCTGAAATCCATATAAGAGAAGTGAGCCTTCAACTCAGTAAGATATGAACATTATAATATAATAACTTAAATGTCGAATCATGGTCATGAACAAATAATTTTACATAAAGGCATGAAAGAAGTCGTAGGCTTTTACTTGAAAGAAATGTGGTTCTCATAATAACTTGGTTATGTCAAATCATGTCAAATTCAAATCATGGTTCATCTTTAGAACATAGAATGCCCACAAGGAATGGCATTATCAAATATCATATGAAAGAACTGATCATATATCATACATACATATCGGTAGCCTTGCTACCTCAACGTGCACACATGCTTGGCCAGGCATACGCCTAGAGCTCCTGACCCCCTCTAGGTGGAACACCGATAAAAACCCTATCGGCTGGGCTCCCAAAGTGCACAATAGGCCAATGAATTTACTCTCATTAGGAAGAGCATTCTATCCATGGGTCATGGGGTTTCAATCTCATAGAAAACATATTGGTCGCAAGACCATCATCATATATCATTATCCATACCGGGTTCACAAGCAAGAATACATGGACTTGATCCAAGAATAATGATCAAGCCATTTTCGGTATACACAAAATATATAAACATATGAGAATGAACAATTCAAATGTGATTAGTATTATTATTTCAAATAAACAAGAAATAGGTAAATGTTCATACTGACTTCTTGCACAAATTTCCTTAAATTCCTTTAGCAAACTGCTCACTTAAATTTCTCAATCAAATTCTGAATTCTCCTCCTAAAAAAATCCCCAAATATACAAAAAGTAGGGTTCTCCAAATTAATGATATTCCACATGATTTCCTAATAATAAATTATCTTAGAATCTCTATTATTAATTTCCAATAATAATCTCATTAATTCCTCTAAAGAAAACTGTAATAAATTTCGGAGTTACTGTTCATAGCAGTTCAACCTCCAGAATTTCTACCATATTAATTACCATTAATTGCTTTTGATCACTAGCAATACATTCTATATTCTCATAATTAATTATCCAAACACATAGGCTTAAATAAATCCAAAGAAATAACTTAGGAAGAAAATTTACCTTATTTCCTTCAAACAGAGCTTTCTGCAAAACACTGCTCAAATTGACTATTCTGCCTTAATTATAGACTAATCTAGAAGTCTATTGCATTAATCTAAGCTTCAATGCCTTAGAATAAAATATGAAACAAAATTGGGAAGATGACTGAATTTTATGAAAGGAAGGAAGAAGTGATAAAGCGTGAAAAATCGCTACTGGGTGCTGGAGATTAAATAGACCTCTGCCCAGAAACACGCTAGCCAGCTCGCCTCGCCCAACCTGCTTTGGAAAAGCTTCCTTGACAAATCGGCTCGCCAACTCACCTTGGCAAAGTTGTCTCGCCTAAGCCAACTCGCCCATCTCACTTCGCATTCCCAGCTCGCACTTGCCAGCCCGCAAATCTTGATCCGGTAATTGCTGCCTCTCATAATCCAGTTCGCATAAGCTTTCTCGCGTTAGCTACCTTGCCAGACTCTCCTCGCAACCCTTCCTCGCATAAGCCACTTCGGCAATGCTTCTTCACATCTTCGCTCTTCGCGAACTGCCACTTCGTCTCTTCGCTCCTTCGCGAACTGCCACTTCGCATAATCTCTCTTTGCACAATGCCTCTTCACATAATGCTTCTTCGCCAACTTCTCTTTGCCTTAGCTCTTCGCCGAAGCTTCTTTGCCTATGCCACTTCGGAAACTCACTTCGCCACTTCGCCATAATACCACCTCGCATTGCCAGTCCGCAAAATGCCTTCTCTCATTAGGCTGGCTCTCCATAACAAATACTGCTAAGTTGAATTCCTGTCTGAACATTCCCCACTTAGCCAGCTCACAAATAAACTATACATATCCAAACTTACCAATTCTTCTTGCCACTTACAATCAACAGGCAGAAACACAACACATCCAAATTTCAAAATAAGCTAACCATTACGCAGCCAATAGTGACCCTCCAAAGGTCACCTAGACTCCTGCCTCAAAGTCTAACCGAACAGCCCTGTTTCAAATCACTCTCTACTGAGATATACTTATCCAAAACTTCTGAAATTATATAAGAATCATCTCAACACATAAAGGAAAATTTTTCATGTTCACCACTACAGCTAATTCTACCTCAGTCATTCCTAGTAATTCCAAACAGACATTGCATCCCTGTAGAAATTCTCAACCAGACCAGTCTTGCTCAAATAAATACAACTCATCACATATACAGAATTTTGCCAAATAATTTTACAGAATTATAGCTAAGACATAAATTAACAACTCTCATGTTCTACACTTTACCAAATTATGTCTTTAAGAACAAGTAATGATCAACACTGAATCCTGCTGCAACCCAAAAATGAAAAATTCTGGAATTGCCAATATTCTCCTTTAAAATTCAAAATTTTCCAAACACACAAATTTTAACAAATATACTTCAAAATGGCAGATATTACATTCTTCCCCCCTTAAATAAATTCATCCTCGAATTTATACTAGGCTGCCTCAACTTGAAATAAATGGGGATATCTTTCTTGCATGCTTTGCTCACTCTCCCATGTGCATTCTTCCATAACTTGGTTTCTCCACAAAACTTTAACCATGGGTATCTCCTTGTTCCTTAGCTTCTTAACCA
>CANXYC010498333.1:0-16921 GCA_948193065.1 Aleurites moluccanus
ATTTATCTATATATTTATAATATGTAATTGATTATTAACAATTTATTTTATGAAGTATTTGTAATTAAAGTTTAACCACTTAGCAATGTGATATGAATTAAAATTTAAACACAACAAACATAGAAAATTAAGAAATTAAAAAAAGTCATGAATAAATAAAATTTATAAGTATAACTATATAATAATTAATTTATTTTAAATGAAATATCATATAGAAAAAAATCCTCATAAATAAAAAAAATATATACTTCTATTACTATATAATAATTTCTCATTTTACGCTATCGTTTTGTTAAAAAATAGGATAAATTATTATTTAGTCCGTATTATTTAGTGTAATTAATACTTTTATCATCTTATTTTTGAGAAATTAATTAGTTAATTTTTAATATTTTATTTCATCATATTATTAAGTTTTTTCGTCAATTTTTTTAAAAAAAATTAAAATTAAAAATAAAATAATTTTTAATTATATTATAATATATTTTATACCCAATTTACCCACACTGATACCAAATTTAATTTCTTAATTTCCCAATTTTCTCCATGTCTTTAATCTAACCTCTCCCTCGCACCACCCACAACGATAAGCCAACAACCAATTTTCATGTCAAACCACCACCACCACCACTTGCACACTATGCTCCGTCCTTCTCCCTTTCCTTCCTCTTCCTCTTCCTCCAACCAATCATTCACCTCTAAGCTAACCCTCCTTTTCACTTTTCTTCCTGACTCTCTTGTTGCCTTTGCCTTTATACTCCAATGGAAAGGCGATCGAGGACTCACAGATCCCACCAATGTCACTGCTCGCTGGATCACTGTCACTCCTTAAAATGGTCGTCAATGACTTTAGATTCACTGAAATTCACCTTGCATGCCTGTTATTGGTCCTCTCTTAACTATTTTTTATTTTGGATACTGGCGAGCTTTTGAGTCTTAAGTTTGAGGGTGTTCTCTTTTTTTTTTCTTGTTGATTTTCTTGTTGATTTTGGTGGTCTAATGCTTTACGAAAGAATTATCATGAACTCCGAAGAGGTGGGTTATCTGGTGCTAGTGGTTCTTGGAACTTCACCGCCAATAGGATTCGCCAGCGAGGCTTTATTCGACCTGTAATTTCTTTTTCGTTTTCTCTATAATTACTCTCTTTAGCTTATCAGCTTAATTTTGTCTGGTTCCTTTTAAGTTTGTTTGAAGTGCTGAATAAATTGCATTACCCTTTTTCGTTATTTGAAATTGTTTAAAAATTGTATAATCAAGTTTTTGACATTTGTGGAATGAAGGTGGAGGATGAAGATCAAACTGTCAACTTTAAAAAAAATAATTGATTAATTTATTTGAAATTCAATGATCATTTTAGCAAAATTATATTTAAATATAATTTATTTAAAAAATTATATATAATTCATGATTGCATCTAAAAAATAAGAATTGAAAATTTTCAGATTGGGTAATCATGGTTTTTGGGTAGAAGAAATGAGTGGTAAAATGTGAAAATTTAATAGAAACTGAGTGATATTTAAGTCTTTTCATATATATTTAACAGAGAAGTGGACGAAAGGATTAATTAATTAATTTTTTAAAATAAGACAGTGAAAATATCAATTAAATTAAGTAATAGGGACTCATAGTAATTTGTCCAAAAAGGCCCCCTGCTACTTCTGCCCCAATAGAAAGGAAGGCTCCTGGGCTTTTCCTCCTGTCTCTCTCAACACTCCGATTTTGCCCCAAATATATATTGAAATTACGAACATGCGACAATGGTTTAATTCTTGTCAGCCCAAAACCCAGTAGGGTAGTAATGTAACTTAGGAATAAATGGGTTATCCGCTATTTCTCTCAAAACCGTTGTCTGCCTTCTCTCTGTAGCTCTTCCTTGGAGTTAGAGCTTCACAGTCCAAACAAAAGATATCCTATCTTCTTCTTTTTTCCTGGGGTTTTAAGGGCACTAGATTTCTGGGTTTTTCAGAATTTCCTGTGTTTTCATTTTGTTTGGTTTCTTTTGCCATTTTCAGTTTAAATAATGCCTTTGTTTGTTATTAATAAGCAGCTTGATGGTTTGTTTAGTTCAATTTGGAGTAGTTTATTACTATTATTACTTTGAGAACCCAGAAAATGTTGGATTCTATACATGTTATTCTTAATGAGCTCTTTAATGGTCTTATGCCACAATTTAGCGTTTATTGATCAAAAGATTCAAAACCCACATAGGAAATCTTTCTCTCCTTATACTAAGTCCAATTTTTTGCTTCAATTGAGTAGTAAAAGTAGGAGAATTTGTGATTTAGTTCCAACTGCAAAGAAGAATAGCAAAAATCATTCAAAGAAAAGAACTTGGTGGCAAAGATTTTTTTTTTATGATGATGGCAATTGGCTTGGTTTAAAAGATGATGATATGCTTGAGGATGAGTTATCAGAAAGCTCAGGTGATGATGAATTGTCAGAGGAGGAGAAATTTCAGGCTTGGAAGAGAAGAGCTGAGGCCATTGTGGAGTTGAGGGAAGCACAAGAAGACTTGTTTAATGAGGAGAGTAAAATGTGGGAGGACTGGATTGTGGATGATACTACTAATCATCATGCCAATGGTTATGGGTGGAGTCAAGATTTGGATGGTAATGGTGCAGTGGATGAAATGCGATCAGATCCTACTGACCTCATTCCAGAGAAAGGGTTTGTTGAGTCAGTTAGAGATTTGGTTCTTGGTAGGGAAGAAGAGGATGTGCTCTATGAAGATCGTGTTCTCCGTTATGCCTCCTTAAATTCGGTATGCAACCTAGTTATAGCTTCAAGATTATGATTATACCATACTGCTTTTGGTTGTTGAATGATGAAGTGTCTATATGCAATTTTCTTCAGAGCACCATAATGTCATATTGTGTACTCACATATGCATATAATGCTTTTGGGTTTTCCCTTTTTTCTTTTACTAGAAGCATTCTCACATTGTCTCAAATGCTTTGATGGAAATTGATAATCTCTTTAAGTGAACAGTGATTTGCTGATTATTAAATTCATAATCTGTGAAGCATTCAAGCTACATTGGATAAATGACCTCGTAGTCACTAAATTTTTTAATTTATTTTATTTTGGTCACTAACCAAAATTTTTTTTCAGATTAGTCATTATATTTTTGACAATATTTCACCGGGTGGTCAGTAAATCAAATCGGAGTCGGTTCGGTACACGTGACATCTGAGTCAGCATAATATGTTGACTCAGAATGCCACGTAAGTAAAAAATGTTACGTCAGCAAAAATTTAGTAACCATGTTGAAAAATATTTAAAAGTTCAGTGACTATATTGAAAAATATTTAAAAGTTCAGTGACCATATTAAAAAAAAATTAAAATTTAGTGATTTTTTAAATCATTTATATTTTTTTGTCTTTTCATTATTTTAGTTATTTTTTTTCATTTCAAAATATTCTTTTAATTTTTCACTAATATTTTTTTAATTTTTATCATAATATTTTTAATTCTTTTAAGAGAAAATATTTTTATCATTTAAACTTTATTTAATTTTTATAAATTCAAAAAATAATTTTTTCTAATAATTTTAAATGAAATGCTTTATTATTATTATTATTATTATTATTATTATTATTATTATTATTATTATTAAAGCTAAAATAAAATAAAAAATTTTATTCTTTTACTTTCTTGTCATTTTGAAAGGAAGAATTGTGCATTGTACACTGATTATATTCAATAATATGGAATCTAATGGTCTATGTGACTTGACTGAATATAATAATTCAATCAATAAATGATGTGATGCTAATAAGGAGGCTACGAGCTACATCATACTATGAGTTGAAATACTATTTCTTACAAAATGATACAATTAAATTTTAAAAGATAATCCCCTCATTTAAATATAATTATCTAATTAACAATAATATGTAAGAATAAAATTGACAAGAAAATTCAAATGACAAGAAAGTTAAAAAATAAATTTTTTATTTTATCTTTTATTTTATTTATAACTTTTATAACAACTACAATAATAATAATAATAATAATAATAATAATAATAATTCATTTAAAATTAAATAATAAATATATATTATTCAAAGAATTAAAATGACAATAAAATTCAAATGATTTGACAGTTCATCATCAAATTGAAATACTATTATACCTAAGTTCATGACCTATTGTCTTTTTGAAAAAAGGTATAGTTATAATAAAGAAATTAGGGCTGATTTATTTATTATTTGGTATCTAACTACTGGTCAGAAGGCGTTGGAAATTATTGAAAATAATTAAAAAATATTTTGATAAAAAATATTAAAAAATAATTAATTAGAAAAATATTTTCAATTAAAAGGATTAAAGAATAATTTGACAAAAAATAAAAAATAACTAAAAAATATTAGTGAAAATAATTAAAAAAATATTTTGATAAAAATTAAAAGAATATTTTGAAATTGGAAAAATAATTAAAAGAATGAAAAGGTAAAAAATATAAATAACTTTAAAAATACTAAATTTTGATATTTTTTCAATTTGGTTACTGAACTTTTAAATTTTTTCAATATAATTACTAAATTTTTGCTGACGTGATATTTTTTGACTTACGTGGCATGCTGAGTTAACATATAATGCTGACTCAGATGCCACGTGTACCGATTAGGTTTCGATTTGACCTGGTTACTACCTGGTGAAATATTATCAAAAGTACAATGACTAGTCCGAAACAAAATTCCGATTAGTAACCAAAATAAAATAAACTCAAAAGTTTAATGACTACTAGAGTCATTTACCCAGCTATATTCTTAGAAACTATAACTAATATTGTGCTCTTCAATGGCAATGACTTTACCCATAATATTGGCTTTGCATAATACTGCATTGTGTCTTCTAGAACTGAATGTGCAGCCCTTTTTCTCAGACTACAAAAATGTTGGGCAAGAAAAGATGAGTAGCCCTTATTCTATAATGTAATAGCATATGGTGATAAGATCTCTAGCTGACAAAGAATTTTGTAGTTCCAATGTCACTTGAAATATTACTAAATATATTTAGAACATGCTTATTATACCATAATGAAGGGAAGTGGAGTGAAATGTTAGTTCTAAAGCCATTGCATTGAGATCACAATGTCAGCTATAGTGCAATTGCATTGAAGATCATAACGTCTGTTATAGTTTTTAGAAGTCAAAAGTGTGGTGCTCATTACTAAACTTATCATCCATGAAGCACTCAAGCAAACTTCTAAGAAACAAGAAGTAACATACTGAATCTCTATTTCATTATGTTCATTCACTTGTATTCTTCCACTCTACTATGCTTTTGTTGAACTCATTTTTGCTGTGGAAAAGTTTTGAAATTGCATTGATATTTGATTGAAGCATAGGATTTCACAATGGAATACCACTGGGATTGAGTTTCCATATGAAGAAGAATCGAATAACACATTGTCTACCTAACCGATATGTGACATTGACAAATGGTCAAAGCTTTCGGGGCTTAAATTGGTTATTATGGAGAACCAAAAAAAGCATTATTAAGTACATTGCTTAATGCCTTGGTTGTTCTCACACTTGATTTTTCTTAAACCTTATTATCACATACCTTGTCATACCCATATCTCATATTCTTAGTGCACAATAAGGATCCTATATCCATGCTCTGTCAACAAACCTGCATTTTTATTTGGTACTTTGAATAATGTCCTTGCTTGTGCTCATTTTCTTTTATCAATATATGACTTAACACCCTAGCCAAATTCATCCTTGTTACAGGCTAAATTTCTTGCTGTATTGATAATTATTCCTTGGGTACTGGACTGTGTTGTTCATGACTATGTTCTCATGCCATTTCTTGACAGGTAATGGTTAGGACATAGTAGTTTTGCCTTAAATGAAATGTCTATATATTTTAGCTCCATCTACTGTCATCTAAATACTTTTTTTCTTCTGCCTATATTTCTGTCTGATATGTTTAATACTTGTATTGAAAACTACTTTTTATATTCATATCATCATACAGAAAGGAAAGGCCAAGATACGTACGTTTATTGTAAAACAATCTGAGACAAAGAACATGTAATGAAGCAGCCTAATTAGAATGAAGAAATTGGACTGCAATTGACCCTTTCTCAATCGTTATATAACATTTCCTTCAGATAACTCACTAAAGGTTATTCTCTTGGAATCACAGTAAATGATTCCTTTCAGCCTTCTGATTTAACACTCCCAAACTCCGAGGAACCCAAAATTTGAATATGGATTCTAATCAAAACTAGAATGAATTAATTTTACAAGGACAAGTGCTCATCTATTTATTAAAGATGCACAACTACAGACCCACAACATTACATTCAATTATAAATTTTGAGTGCCATTGCTCTTTTGTATCTTTAGGTAGTTCACCCACACTTTTGGAGGAAATGCATTTTCTTGAATGGATTAGATAGTCATGTTTCATGATCTTCGTTTGGGGGTTCTTGGATTTGTTGCATTTTCTTTTCCTTTCTAGTTTCTAGATGTTTTGCAGGTAGTTCCTTATTTTTAGCCAACATCAATTTTTTTTTTTCTTTATATCCCATTTGTGGTTGATTACACTTTTCTCTTTTAGTGGAATTAATTGTTAAAAGGAGTTTGCAAAACTTTGTTCAAAATATAGTTCAGTTGTAAATAACTGTAAATAAATAGTTATTGGAGTTATAAGAGTATTATGTCACAGACTTCTTAAAGCATTTGGTTAAAAGAATTTCTAGGGTCATTAGCATTTACAATTCTGCACCCTGACTCCGATATGTGTGACACAACATATGTCTTGAAAATTGGGAACTTGACACTATAAGGTTGTGGAATGAATAAAGTTCTAGAATTTTGTAGGACGAACCAAACACACTCAGTAGAACCATGAATTTGTAAATCAAAAAATCTTGTATAGGCAGAATCTCATTGTGGTGAAGTTAGGACCACACTATGGTTGATCCATGAATGATGCAAGATGATTGAAGCACCACCTTTGTTGGCCAAGATACAACCATAATCACAAATCCCTAAAAAAATTCACCAAAAGGGAAAGAGAATAAAATAAAGAAGAGAAAGTCTCAACTTAATTGATATTGAAAAATTGTCTTACAAAAGGTTGTATAAGCTATATTTGCAAACTTAGCTATGAAAATAACTAGGAAATAAAACTCAGAGTGGGTGCTGCTTTTTTTTTCTTGGAATGCATTTTCTAAGGAAAATGTTCCCTAAGATAACCACTTATTTTTTTTATAAGCTATTTTCGAAGAAGATATTAAATTTTCTTTCAAGATAGTAGATTGTGAAAATGTTTGGATTTATAAGGCCTTATTTAATTATGAAAAATATTTTCTACTTTTCTTTTCTAGTTTGATTCCTTTACATTTAAAACTTTCTCCATTCCTCCATTTCCATTTTCATTTCTAAGATTCTTTTTTTGCATTAAATATATATTTTCCATTTTAAACAAGAGTGAAAAATATTATAAAATAGTTTTCCATAATATAGTGTAATTTTGGAAAATTTGGATAATTATTTTCAAATTTTCCATTTAAAAAATTTTGATAACTAAATATCGAATTCTTGTTTTCATTTTCTTGTAACAATTTTCTGGAATATTCCATAATTGAACAAGACCTAAAAGTTTCTTATTTTCCTAGTCATTGTTCAATAAATGTAAACACTTAATAAAAATTGATAAATTATGATTGTCACCAACAAATAGTGACGACCATCGTTGGTCCCAAGATATGTGTTTATGTGGTTTCCTTATATGTTCCTTCCCTTTTAGTGAGTTTCTCAAAATCCAAAAAGGTATTCATTTACTTGAAAATGGCTTAGGTTTGCCTTTGACTAGGAAAATATTTTCTAATTTTCATAAGCGCTCCAAATCTAAAAAAAAGCAGAAAATGTTTTCTATGAAAATATTTTGCATGGAATAAATGGAGCCTAAATAGAAAAGATTACAAAACATTCAAATAAAGTAACTTTTTTTATAAAAGAATCGTGAACAAATTTTCTATTCTTCCTAGATAAGAATAATTCTAAATAGGAACTTAAACCAAAATCTTAAATAGTATTACTTTAACTTGAAGAAAACAAAATAAAGTGAAAAAGGAAAGTCGTGGAACCCAAGGATCCACTATCGTGTCACCAACTATTTGACAAGAAATATGTACATTAACATCCTAATAAGATGCAGAGAAAAAGACGACGTTAAATTAAATAATTTTTTTTTTTTGGCTTAAACTATTTTATTTTCCTGAAGATATTAATTTCCACATTTAGTTCAGAATAGTTGTGTAGTCCCTAGATTTTTAATTCACAGTTGGATCCACCTCTACTAAAACATTTAATAATCTTATGGTACTAATTCTTAAATCAAGAGAGACATTCATTAATTAATTTTGCAGTTATTTAAATTGAAATCTAGAATACCTTTATTTAGACTTGTTGATATATTAAAATATAGAATACAAATAGCTGATTCCATTACATGCAAGAAAAATGTTACATTCTTTTATGATATTTATTACAAATTAATTAACCATTGGCTTTAAAATAGTTAAAGTCAGATGTACGGTTCCTTTTTCTTAGTTCTATCATGTTTAGGATCAATATTTCCCTGAGGTTCTTTGACATCAAACCACTTTTACCACTCAGCCTATTTCATTACGGGTTTCTTTCTTCTTATTTGCTCCTACTTCTTGAGTCTAGTTGCTCTTATGTGCTAGAACATTCCCTAGTTAATGTTGGATTAAATAAACCATCTAAGTCGAACATCCTTTGCGTATTTGCTAAGTATTATTATTCCTCAAAATTGGCATTCTTGATTGATGGTTATTTTGATTAGTCAGAGCAGTATCTTTCAATTTCATTTTCTTCTCTTTAGATACATCCTCATCCTTCTTAGGTTAAGTAGAAAATAAGAATGTGTAAAGTTAGTTTCAGTAGTATGGTTCTAGTCTAATCAGCCAATTTCAACATAGAGCATCATGCATCTCTAGACAATGTACATCAAACCTTGCATCATCATCATAGGTGTTTTGTTCTATTGCACTGATTATCTTTTTTTTTTTTTTTTTTTTGGCTAAAGAAAGCATAACTACCAGTTAATTGGTCTAATTATTTCTTTTACTAATGTAATGAGTGCACTTGGAGCTAAATTTCTAACCCAGTCCACTAATCCTATTCCATAAACAGGTATGTGAAGACTGTACCACTTGCAGCACAGATGCTTGACATAAGAAAAAATCAAAAGCTTGAAATGGTTAGGGAAATAAATACTGAGAAAGCAAGATTGCAATTTGAAGTAGAGATTGGTAAATCTCCACCTCTTTCTGATGAGGAGGTTTGGTGGGAGTTAAGGCATAAAGCGTAAGAATAATGTTGTTTTATTTTCCTTTTGCAACCAATATTTACGATGTTATCTTATCACTTCATTAAATTATTTATGCATTAGATATGACTGTTGTAAAGAAAAAAAAAAGAAATAACATGACAGAAGCCACTCATCGATAGATTTGCTTAAGAGTGAGCAGTGGTGTTCAACTTTCAGACATTTGACCTCGTGAAATGGTTATATATTAAAAGTTTGTACTACGGTCATTACATCTCTATCCATATGATTGATCCTCTGTACTTAAGACGTTACCATTTCCTGTTACCTTTCATTTTAGCTGGACCCTTGAATTATTAGCTTAAAATAGTATGATTATGTAGGGTTTCCATGCTACAAATATGTCTGCAACTAATTGCCCTTTAAGTTCTTTAAGAAAAATAGCTTGCAGCTGTAGGGTAAAAATTTATGGTACTTTCTATGCTTTCCTTTTTTTTTTGGGTAAATGGAGGATAATGGTTTTATTCTTATTATTATCCAAAGACAATATATATGGTAGAAACTTTTAGTGTTATAAATGACAAAGAAAGATTTTACTGGAAAAGGATGATCCTCCCTTTGTGTCTCTTCCTCATATATAAATAATTCAAGGCTTAAATACAACAAACAAATCTCCTCCATCTAAGCATCTACTAAATACAGATTTAGCCTAAGAAAGGAAACAAAATATACAGGTCAACCATATTTACAGTATGCAGTGAAAATACTAAATTAGATCCCTGATTTTCAGCATACAACAAAGATGCTAGCCTATCATGTGACAGCTAGCATTCACATCCCCCTCGAATTGATTTTAGGACAGAAACCAACAACAATTTGCTTACTAAGAACTCATGTTGTTGCCTAGACAAGGCCTTGGTGAAGATATTAGCTACCTGTAAAGTAGTGGAGACATGTGGCAAAGAAATCAGTTGGCTATCAAAAGCTTCACGTATAGAATGACAATCAATTTCTATATACTTGGTACGTAAAATGATAAATTGGATTTGCTGCAATATGTATGGCACTTGGGTTGTTTGCATGTAGAGGAGTTGGACTAGATTGAGCAAATCCAAGTTCAGTAAGTAGTCCTTGTAACCAAATAATTTCATAGCATGTGACTGACATGGCTTGATATTCTGCTTTAGTATTTAGAAACTCTTTCCTATTTCTTGCACTTCAATGAGATCAAAGCATTGCCAAGATAAATACACCAGCCTATAGTGGACCGACGTGTGTCAAGACATCCCGCCTAATCTGCATCACAGTAGGCAACAAGAGAGAGTTCAGATCCAATAGGAAAAAATAGTCATGTATAGGAGAGCTTAGGAGGTATCTTATAATTCTATGAACAACAATCATGTGAGGTTGTCAAGGTGAAGACATAAATTGATTGACTTGATGGACTGCATAAGAAATATCTGGCCTAATGACAGTTAAAAAGACAAGGATGCCTAAATAGACAAGGCTGCTAACAAGTTGGGATACAAGGTGGGATAAGGAAAAAGGTCACTTTCATCTCCTGTGTATTTAACATTCACCTCCAAAGGTGTATCTGTAAGAGCTGAATTTTCTAAACTAGCCAAGGCAATTAAACCTTTATGTTGACTAGTAAATATTCTTAGCATGACTGTAGGAGTGATTATTGTATTATTTCCTTATTAGTTTCTTTCCTAGTTTGGATCATGGCTTGTGTATAAATGTAACCCATGAAGGAAAATTGAAGTATCAATGAAATTGAGAGTTATTCTCTCTATTCTCAACATGGTATCTGAGCTTTTGTTCCTAGAGGTTTGAATTTTGTTTTTCAGTGGTCTTTTTGTTCCTCTGTTTTTCGGTCACAGAGGCTGTTACTCTAGTTGAAGGGTTTGTGGATGTGCATCATCGCCACTGCCCATCTAGAAAGTTTGCCCAATTGCCAATCGGTGTTCGCCTGGAAGAGCATCACCGAAACCCTCATATGCCGCTTGACCAGTTCTGTCGCTGACCCACGCGTTGGCGCTTATACATGCATACAACCTTTCTCCGGCTACCTTTTCCACCATATTTCTCCCATATCAATTCGCCTACATAGTGTGATGCCGTCCAAGTGACCATTTTCATCTGTCAGTTGTTTTTTTTTTTGCTTAGGGTTGTTTTTCCCTCTACTTCCCTGTTGCTCGGTGTTTCTGACTACCTGGGGTGGCTTAATGAGTCTGCGGGTAGGGTTTATTTTTTGTGGGTTGCTTCGTGAGTCTGTCGGTTGGTTATAGTTGTTGGCTTCCTGATTTGATTCGGTGCTGTGTTTATTTGTGGGCTATTCGATTTTTATTTTCTAAGTGATTTAGGTCATAAAAATTAGTGTTGTTTATAATGGATGATGACAAAATTATACAATTGAGTGAGAACCCACCGCTACAAATTAGCCTTGTAAAACTAGATGGAACCAATTACTTAGCTACAAAATCAGCCTCAAAAGGTGCCATGTGAACATATATAGTTGCAGAATCTTCTAAGAAATCTATTTTTGTATCTACTGACGAGTTTGCCAAATTTTCTCAATACCAAACATCACTAAAGTATGTTAATTTCTCTGTTGCAGCTATCGATGATACATGTAACTTTACATGTCTTGTCCCTTTCTCTTCCAAATGGGTCATTGATTCAAGGTGTACAGATCATATGATAAGTAACTTTAAACTTCTATCTTCTTTTGAGACGCATTCCTCTCCTTCTACTATTATTTTAGCTAATGGGTCTATTTCTTCTGTTGTGGGTACGGGAATTGCTAAACCAACCACATCTCTTCCTTTATCCTCTGTTTTGTGTTTACCTAATTTTTTTTTCAATTTACTCTCTGTTAGTAAAATTACTCGTGTTTTAAATTATTTTGTTACATTCTATCCTCATAATTGTTTGTTTCAAGATTTTATGATGAAGCAGATTATTGGTAGAGGTCGTGAGTCTGAAGGTCTCTATATCCTGGATGAACAAGTATCTCTCTCCCTTGCCTGTTTTGGTCCTCTAACCCCCTGTTGAGGTGCATCATCGTTTGGGTCATCCTTCCTTATCTGTATTAAAGAAGTTTCCTCAATTTAAGCCTTTGTTGTCTTTAGAATGAGAGTCTTGTCAATTTGCCGAACATCATCATTTACTATTATTATCTCGAGTCAATAAACGGGCTGTTCTCCTTTTGAATTGGTTCATTCTGATGTTTGGGATCCCTATCCGATTACTTCAAAGTCTGGTCTAATGAAAAATCGTTCTTAGTTATTTTCTATCTTTTGTGTGTTTTGTGCTGAAATTAAAACCCAATTTAATGTTTCCTTACGCACATTGCATAATGATAATACTAAAGAATATTTCTCAAAAACATTTCAAAACTATATGTCTCAAAATGGCATTGTTCACCAAGCATTTTGTGTTGATACACTCCTCAAAATGGAATTGTTGAAAGAAAAAATCGTCATTTACTTGAAGTAGCCTGTGCGCTTCTTTTTCAAATAAATCTTTTTAAGTATTTTTGGGCTGATGTAGTGTCTACCACTTATTTCTTAATCAATCGCATGCCTTCCTTTGTTCTTTAGGGAGATTCCATATACTGTTCTCTTCCCATTTCAATATTTATTGCTTGTTGAGTCTCGTATCCTTGGTAGTACTTGTTTTGTCCGTGATATTCATCCTCAACTTACTAAACTAGATCCCAAATCTCTCAAATGTATATTTATAGGATACTCTCGAGTTTAGAAAGGTTACAAGTATTTTTCTTCAACCCTAAATCGGTATTTGGTAACTACTGATGTCACTTTCTTTGAGAATACTCTTTTTTTCTCTAACACTAAGTTATGATAGTCAGGGGGAGGATAATGATCTCTTAATCTATATTGTCCATCAAACCACATCACCAATGCCAACTGCTCTCATACCGGATAGGCCTCCACCTCCTATTGTTTATGTCTATTCACAGAAATCCGAGACTACTGACTCACACCCAAAACCTGCTTCTTCGTCAACAAATCCAGTCTTCATCATTCCTAATCCCAATCTCAATCTTCCAATTGCTCTTCACAAAGGTAAGCGTCAGTGCACTTGTCATATTTCTTCTTGTGTATCATATAATAATATTACTTTTTCCTCTCGTTGTTTCATATCTTCTTTAGACTGTCTCTATTCCTAAAACTATTAGTGAAATCTTGTCTCATCCTGGATGGCGTACTGCTATGATAGAGGAAATGGCAGCTTTTGATACTAATGATACATGGGATTTGGTATCTCTTCTTTCACATAAGAAAATTATTGGTGGTAAATGGATGTTTTCAATTAAAGTTAACCCTGATGGTTCTGTGACTCTTTTTAAAGCTCGTCTAGTTACCAAAAGGTATGCTCAGTCTTATGGAATTGACTATTCAGATGCATTTTTCCCCTGTGGCCAAATTGGCTTATGTCCGCTTATTTATATCTCTGACAGCCACTTACAATTGGTCTTTACATCAATTGGATATCAAGAATACTTTCCTTCATGGTGATCTTCAAAAGGAAGCTTATATGGAGCAACCTCCTAGTTTTGTTGCTTAGGGAGTTTAGTAAGGTTTGCAGGCTGAGAAAATCATTGTATGGTTTAAAACAGAGTCCCCGAGTTTGGTCTTGAGCTTGGTTTGAAAATTTAGTGAGATAATTCAGAAGTTTGGAATGCAGAAAAGTAAATGTGATCACTCTGTGTTCTATACACAATTCGAAGCTGCCCTCATTTTGTTAGTAGTATATGTGGATGATATTGTCATCACTGGGAGTGATATTGCTGACATATCATCTTTTAAATCCTTTCTGCAAACTCAGTTTCAGGCAAAAGACTTGGGAATATTAAAGTCCTTCTTGGGGATTGAACTTTGAAGTTTCGAGATGTAAAAGAGGTATTATCTTGTCTCAAAGGAAGTATGTTCTTGATTTGTTGACAAACTGGGAAATCAGGTGCAAAGCCTTGCAATACAGTAATTATTCTGAATCTATAATTTACTGTAGATGATGGTGAGTTATTTGTAGATCCTGAGATGTATAGAAAATTGGTTAGGAAATCGAACTATCAGACAGTGACTCATCCTGATATTGCATACTTTGTTAGTGTAGTGACTCAATTTATGTCATCTTCAATTGTTAGGCATTGGAAAGCTTTGGGACTATTAAAGTCCATGGGCCCACACACAAGTGGGCTTATAAGTTGGCAAGTGTTAGAACCCCCTGTATAAAACTAATTGGCTTATGCTAGGTTCAACACCAACTCACTTATAAGTTCTTTATATATTTTCTCATTATCCCCAACACATCTTCTCAAGTGCAACCAAGTTTGGCCCGTGGCTTAATATCAACAAGCCGGTTGACACTTGTTCACAAATGGAACGGCTAGCATCTCTTATTTAGTTTCGGTCCGAACTGGCATCATCATAAGTCCATAACAGGGCTTGAAAATGGGTCCCAGGATCTAGCCCTTTTGGGCGTGAAGCTATATACCATATTAAAGTCCATGGGCCTGTACACACGTGGGCTTATAAGTAAACAAGTGTTGGAACCCATTTACACAAAATCAATAGACTTGTATTAGATCTAACACTCACTCACTTATAAGTTCTTTATATATTTTCTCATTATTCGATGTGAGATACTTTTCCTAACATGAAAAAATTTTATGCTACTTAAAAGAAGCTCCATAACATGGTCTATTATATAGCAATCATAGACATACAAATATTGAATGTTTTGTAGATGCAGATTGGGCAAGTTCTAAAATAGATAGGAGATCGACTACAGGATACTGTGTTTTTATTAGAGGAAATTTAGTATCATGGTGAAGTAAGAAACAAAATATAGTCTTCGATCTAGTGCTAAATCAGAATACAAGAGTTATGACACAATATGTCTGTGAGATTATATGGATACATTAATTGTTAGATGAAGTTGGTCTTACGACCTCCCTCCCTGCTAAACTATGGCATGATAGCTAGGTTGCTCTCCATATTACTTCGAATCTTGTATTTCATGAATGAACTAAGCATATTGAGATAAACTGTCACTTTGTTCGTGAAAAGTTTTAATAGAAAATCATCTTTACTGAATATATCAGAACGATTGTCACTTTGTTCGTGAAAAGCTTCAATAGAAAATCATCTCTACTGAATATATCAGAACAGGGGAACAATTAGGGGATACATTCACAAAAACTTTAAATGAAGCTCGGGTTGACTATATCTATAACAAATTGGGCATGATTAATATCTATACTCCAGATTGAGGGGGAGTGTTAATATACATAGATATAAAAGGAAATAGAATTAGTGGCTTGATAACAGAAGCTTGATTGTAGGAATAGATTGATCTTCTTTCCTAGTTTAGATTCATTCTCTCTTGTATATATACATGTACAAAGTGGTTCAATGATATATAGAAAATATTCCTCTCTTCTCTCATTCTATTACACTATGATTACTTTCATCTCAATTTAAAAAAAAAATCTACTTGCCACTGCATGTGAAGCGTATCACTGCTCTCTTCCTCCCTGCTCCCAACTAAAATGATAAAGGAAAGAAACAAAAAATCAGAAACAAGTTAAACTTTGTTTATCATGTTAAGAATTTTTATAGCTTTCTTGGAAATTTTAAATTCAGCTTTTGCTTTCATTAGAACCACAACTGGGTATTCTACATACAACTGCATGTGAAGTGTATCACTGCTCACCTCCCCCTTCCAACTAAAAAGATAAAGAAATAAAAAATCAGAAACAATTTAAAGTTTTGTTCATTATATTAAGAATTTTTACAGCTTTCTTGGAAATTTTAAATTTTTTTACTTTCATTAGAACCACAATTGGGTATTTTATGTATATTTGCTTTTAATAAATATATGCCCACTCTCATGGACTAATATCTAATATGGGTGTGCATTATTTGGTTATAACCTGTTGGGAAAAATATCCCACATCGAATATTGATAAAATAAATAAAGAACTTATAATTGAGTGGGTGTTGGATTTAGCACAAGCCAATTTGTTTTGTGCAAGTGGGTTCCAACACTTACCCATTTATAAATCCACTTATGTATGGGCTTATGGACTTTAATATGGTATCAGAGCTTCATACCCAAATGGGTTAGATTCTGGAATCCATATTCGAGCCCCCGTTGTAGTTGTTGGACTAATGATGATGCTAGTCCGGACTGAAATTGAAGAAGAGATATTAGTCGGTCTATTTGTGAGCAAATGTTAATCGGCTTGTTGATATTGAGCCATGGGCCAAAGCCCAATTACACTTGAGGGGGTGTGTTGGGAAAAATATCCCACATCGAATATTGATAAAATAAATAAAGAACTTATACTTAGCACAAGCCAATTAGTTTTGTACAAATGGGTTCCAACACTTACCCATTTATAAGTCCACTTATATATAGGTGCGTGGACTTTAATATAACCAAACTAATTGGACAACGTTCAATTATTTCAATAGGAGGAAATTCATTTCTAGTTCATTTACCTCATAAATGGTAACCAAAACAAATGATTTGATATTAAGTAGTATGTAAATTAAATTATATATATAT
>CANXYC010498339.1:0-81929 GCA_948193065.1 Aleurites moluccanus
CCCCCCCCCCCCAGAGCTAGAGAGAGAGCGAGCGAGAGAGAGAGTAGAACTTCAGATAAATTGCTATGTTTTCATTGCAAACCTTGTAGTTTAATATTAAGGTTTTTATTATGAGTTTTTTTCTTTTTTTCTTTTTTTTTAAGTTTGCTGGCATTTAGTTTTGCTTACAGAGAATAATGACAATTAAATTCAGATACAGAATTTGATAATTTGGCGCACACAACTGCAAAGTATCAATAACTTTCAAAAGTATAACATGCTGGCTGTGTACTTCTATTATGCTAATGATAAGAATCCATTATCAGTCGGCACGAGTGCATCATATAAACCAGGAAAGGGAAAACACACACACACCCAAACCCACAAGTGCATTCAAGCGCACATGTGTGTGTGTTTCACATGTAAAACCTGTCTATGACAACAAAATGTTATCAAAATTACACGTAATCACAAAGAAACTAACCTGAACTACAGCTACAGGCGCAGGTTGTGTTTCCTTCAATTCATGAACAATGATAGACTGTGCAGCAACTGCTGCCTGAAAGAGAAACCAGACAAAACCATCTGACATTAAAGACATAACAAAGATCAAAACTTCTAAATGCATCAATCAAAAAAGGTTTAAAAATTAAAATAAGGGATTCTAAAAGTAAGATGTGGGAAGTCCGAACAGTTTGCTAATTGGAAGGGAGCATAAATGAAGAATTTGTATGCAACTCAGAAATTTTTATGTTTTGAAGAGTTAGTGGGACTGATCTGAGCAACACATGGTAGAAGGGATAGAATAAATTTAAGTGGCTTGTTTCCTATAGCTTGAACATTAATATAGCACCAACAAATATATGGATCTATTAGAATGAACAGCTCTAACTTTCCAATGGAGCAACACTTCTATCAATAGATTAATTTTTTCAATAAGGAAATTATCACTGTGATTCAATAAAACATACCTTTTCAAAGCCAATTATTGAATCTAGATTACTAAATATAAGTCAAAGAAAATTCAAGAATACTCAAAACAATTGTACATCCTAAAGTGATAGTAATTCTCCAGCTCAGAATTAGTTAGTAAATTACTTGGAAACTCTGGAGCTGTTCTGCTTCATCATCTGCCATTTGTTGCTCATATTCCCTCCTTGACTGTTTGCACAATAACACATAACAAACAAAGATAAAATATTTAAAAGGATCAGTAATTCTGATAAATGCTACAAGATTAATACTTGCAAAACATGTAAAGTTATCTATTCAAAAAAAAAGAAAAAAAAAAAGTGAAATTATCTCTTATGTTTCAGCAGGTACATCCAACAGTAGTGGTCAATTATCATAATCATAATTAGAAGAAGAAGAATTAATCATGCACATGCATTAACAATCTTTGGGAGTAGAATGCCCTATTGCATTGTAGTGTACTTAGCAACCATTAAACAGTTTGCATTAGTATGTGAGAGTCCAATTGACTAACAATTCAAAGTCCTACTATGTAACTGACATTTCTATACGAGCACTAGTTAATGTACTGATCAACCATAAATAAATAGCAGAAAAATTGTTGCACTTCTAATAGAATCCTAGGGATTACTGATCTTACAACATAGACTCACCAACTCCAATTTATCAAGAAACTCTGTTTCATCTTCATCCAAAGCTTTAGGAGGTCCTGCAACAAAACAAGTGATTAAACTTTCATTCTTATTCATTACCATTTTGCAAAGGAAGAATTACTTGACCCATTTTTCACCCCTGTTTAAAATGGGCAACCTTGGGATGGGTTGAGAGGGGTGTTTGGTCGGAATTCAAAGAAATGATCAAACAGTTGCAATTACTTCAACCAGATAACCACCCAGAGAACTCAAAACAATAGAATAGGATATGGAACTGGAACAACATACACAGGGGCAAGGCAGTAATGCAAATTTCTATAATGATATGGATGCTATGGATGAGGAGGGATTAGGGAGCTATAACACCACAACTTTGTATGATATATCATGTTGTCCTTCCCAGGTCAACTACTAACAGGAAAAATGGTGCATTTATTAGCTGAGATCCACTAGTAAACTAAGCAATGGATCCACTCGTAAACTAAGCACTTACTATGCTTGAACCGTTCATTGAATTCTGCATCCCGCTTGTCTTTATTCTCCTTTAAAATCTACATTGATGGATGTAAAAAGAGGCGTATGTTAAAAAAAAAAAGAAAAATATAGCATATTTATGCACTTCAAAGAATAAACACAAGATCAGAATTAGATACAAAATCACATTATAGCACTGTAATACTGTTACTACATTCACAAGTCAAAACAGTTAATCATAAACCCAGCTAAGCATTAGTTATTCAAGTGAAAGCAAAAGATTAAAATGCGAATCATTTATTAATAACTACATCGCTTGTATTAATTAATCACAAGTAATATAGAAGAGGGCAAACCTCATAGAGAGGCCTATCTCTCTGGGCAGTGCCGTCATCAACCCGCTCACCCCTTGTTTTCTTAGCCTCATCTAGCTGTAATAATAGATTAATTTCATCGAGAAATCAATTAATTAAAACCAAAAATTGAAATCATAAGAACAAATTAATACAAGAGAATTAGGGTTTAGACGTAATTAATTAAGAAATACCTGTTCCTCTGATATGAAATTCATCAACCTTATGGATTTTGGGGATTCTTCTGCCATTTTTCAACTAAAATTAACAAATTTTCTTTCTGTTTTTAGGTTTTAACGATCACAAGTCAGAACCTAACGTCTTTAATCTTCAGAATTCTTTAGTTTAACTTCATGAGTGAGGTGTGATTCTGTGTCCCCCGCGCCTCACCCATGTAGTCTCTGATGTACCTCGGATTCAAGGACACGCGTCTATTGCCTTCGTGGAGAAATATCGGTGGAAAGAATCTGGGGTCTGTTTCGTGATACTGATACTAACTTTTAATTTTTACCCTTAACTGGGCCCAGATAGGCTAAAACGTTCTTGACATTCTATGGGCTACACTGATTTTTAACCTTTGGGCCGTTTGGCCCCTAATTCAATTATGAAAATAAAAAAGATTTTATTTATTTATTTATTTATTATATAAGGAATTCAATTTTTTAAAATATTTTTATAAAAAAATAATAGTAACCACTAAAAAAATTTAAATATTTTTTATTGCATGATAAAAAAAATAACTTTTTTATAATTAAAAATAAATTATGAAAACATTACTAAAATTTAATTAATATTAGTCATTTTTCACACTAAATTCACTTTCTATTTTCTAATATCAATTGCCATACTTATATTATACAAATATGTGTGTGTGTATATTCATCACTATTATATTTTTATCTATAGATTAATTGTCATAATATGTTAACAAATTTACATTATAAATTTAAATATCCATAATTAGATGATAGATCCCGTCCCCATTCGGCCGTGATCATTCCTATTCGCCACACTTTGTTTTTGCATTTGACACGAGCTTTTATTTAAAAGTAATTAGGGCACAAAAGTAGTTACTTAGCTTATAATTGGGCAAAGGATTAGAGAAACCTATTATGGTTTCAATTGGCATATATTATTTCTAGTCTGCAATGTCGTGTATCTTCCCAAATTCCTTGATTCATAATTTAGATACTGTAACTAGTCCGACCCCCGAAGCAAATGGATATAAATGTTGTTCCAGTATTAAAAGTACTGCCAAAAAAGAAAGGAAGAGAATGCCTTCTAAATTTCAGTATTCAGGCACTAATGTAAGAGAAAAGATCATTTGATAATTCAATGGTATATCCTCCCCGATATTTTAAAAGTAACTGCATATGCAAAGGGTTGGTGAATTACGCCATCAAAGCCAAATTAATCTACATGTACACATATGACAATAGCTAGGACCCAAGTAACATTTTCTCAGTCCAAAAAAGCGCAAGGGTGCATAAACTGAAGAATGTTGGCAATTATCTGGCTTGTTGCATCCCTCCAAGCAGATGTCCCAGCCAAGAGATTGCTGTTGTCCAATAGAGCATTGAGCCTTTCAACCAAATAACGCTAATCAGCAGCCAAAGGACTGAAAAATTAAATCAACTGGTAGGGGAGTCAATGTGACTATAATTCACCAATAGCAGCTTCCTTCTCCAACTTGATAGACCATTGCCTGAAGCCATTCTCCACCCACAGACGTGAAATGGTGCAATATTGTTTGAGGATTATGTCATCCCCTTCAAAGCAAGCTTCAACTTTTGGCAAATATCCATCCTCCCTAATTGTTTTGTCTTGCTTTTAAGTATAGAATGTTTGTTGTGTTGTTCAAAAAAAAAAAAAAAAAAAACCTTATCGCATCCACACAAGCAGACATCAGCGCATTGAACTTATTACACTACAGAGCTCACCTATTCTGAAATTTAAACCTAGAAGAAATACTTACCCTTTCGTGACCACAGAGACAACCAGTCAAATTTTTCACAAAAAAAAGGGAAGAACTTTTTTACCAACAATTTTGTAGCACAAGAGCACCTAATAAACCAACTAGAACTCAATAAACTCGCCAACTTTAGAAGTTATATCAGAAGGTCTATTCCACAACTTATTTACAATTTTAAGCGTTTAAGGGGATTAAAAGCAGGGAGGAAGAAATGGATACAAAATTGTTTCCAGACAAGTGATTGAAGAAACATCAATAACAGGCTTATAATAGAAGACTAAAAGCATAGCAGTAGATAGCTAATTCAAAATTGTAAAAACATAGCCACACAATATGCACACAACATTGACGAAAAAATTATTATACCTGAAAAGACAGGAACTGCCATTTCAATTTTTAGAACCATGCTCTCAAATTCATTTCATTATTTTTTATGCAAAACATAGAAAGCTATCCCACACAATGCAACAGATGTTATACCTAAACTGATAATTTATGACATATGGACATAGAGGCGGAGCAATGCGGGAGCTATCCATGATTAATTGATCTTAATAATTGGAATGTCAAGGAGGTTATTATAAGTACTAAAAGTAGACAGCAATTGCAAGTAATCCTACAGTTCGGTACAAATATTTCACCAGAAACTCCATTTGTGTGCAAAAATAATACCTCTTCACCCTGTAAAAAGCTTTTCAGTTATCTGTGGATCTTCAAGAAGCTGATTTACGGCATTCCTAAGCTTGTAATAATCCTCAAACGTATTATAAATCTGATGAGAGATCCTTGCATAGGCCGTTATGCACCCATCCTTATCCTTCACTCCCATTTCACCATCTCTGGGAGCCTGATAATGAATTGGAACCTCGACCCCATAATTGGCACGCAAATGTGATCTTAACCTCAAAGCATCATCTTGGCTCATAACACGCAATCTTGAAGGCAAACTAACCATAATCATGCCTGCACACATCTCTGGTGGAGCCCCAAGATTTGTATCCCATGACTCTGCCAACATTTTCCCCATCTCAACAACCTTCTCATGGTTCTTCTTCATTATTCCACAAACTCCCCCTTCGAAACGATTTACAAACTCCAGAGCAGATGGTATTACAAGCTGTGAACTGTAATCCCTTGTCCCAATCCACGAACTTTCTATGGGCAATCCATTTCCATATTCATGTGAAACGACAGGATGATGCACACCAGAGAACGAACTCCTTTTTTTACAATAGAAAAATGCAACCGATGGCGGGCAAAAAAACCACTTATATAAGTTGCTAACGTAGAAATCAGCCCCAATTTCTTTAACGTCTATTTTAACACTACCCAGAGCGTGAGCTGCATCAACAAACACTTGGTCCACGCCTTCCTCTCTACAAATATTAACTAATTCCCGTACAGGAGTAACAACACACGGCATTGATGTGATGTGATCGATTATTGCTAATCTAACTCTTCTACCGTTAGATTTACCTTTCTCTAATCCTTTTCTGAACTCGGCGATTATTTCTTCGTCAGAGTTAACCGGAAAAGGAAGCTGGACTTCGATTACTGACCCACCGGCACGCGTGACATAGGCTTGGATTGATTTTTTTACGGATTCAAAGGCGCAGTGAAGTATTAACACAGTGTCGTTTTTATGGAATTTGCCCTCAGCGAAGGAACGACCTATCTGCTGAAGAACTATGGCAGCAGCGGTAGTGGCGTTGTCGACGAGCGAGACCTCGTCCACGTCATCGGCATTAATGAGGTTTTTCACTACAGTCCGCGAGTGGAGAATCCCCTTGCGGAGCGTATTGAAGTAGAAATCGTCGGGTTGCTGAAGGAATTTGAGCTGCCACTTCCTCTGAGAGGCGAGCACCGACTCCGGGCAGCTCCCGAAGCTCCCGTTATTGATTCTGGCTATGCCCGGCTGGTGGTGAGCGAACTCTTCTCGGATTTCGGATTCAGTTATGAAGCGAGTGAGTCGGAGCTTCTTGATGACATGGTGATTGTCAACCGAATCATCACCATTTCGAGCATCTTCGTTTTCCATTGGAGTTAGGGTTTGTGAGGTATAGTAGGCATGCTTTGAAACAGTTTAGATAATTCACTAAATCGTTGTTAAATTTGAAAAAAAAAATTGTAAAGAACTTTGTAAATTTTGTTTTTATCTGTATACGTCTTATTGTTAATTTGTATTAAAAAAGAGAAAAATTTTAGAAGAAAAAAAATTATGAAAATTTAGGATCAAATCAATATTTTAGTATCTTAAAAACAATGATCAATTGTATTATTTTTAATTATTGCAAGTAAAAAAATATATAACCATAACTAAGAATTAATTATCAATTTTTTCATAAAATTATAAAATAAAATTTATAAATTACAAATTCTTCTGAAAACACAAAAGAAATATGTTATAATTTTGTAATATTAATTTATTGAGAAGCTATAATACATAATTACTATCATATTAGCTATCAATATTCATGTGCAAAGTAGAAAACAACAAAATAAAATAAAAATATGTAAACTCTTAATTCACCAATCTTGTATTAATAAAAAAATTCAAATCTATCTTCTTTTTCACATAATTAATTGTGGTGACATTTTAAAAAATAATAATGATTATAATAGATAATTAATTATGTAGGATTTATTATTTCTATTGTGTGATATACATGGCAAATTTAAAGAATTTTAACAATTAGTTAGAAAATTATTTATATTAATTTATTTATAATATGAAATAATATAATTATAAAGAATGATGATAAATATTTTAAAATTATAAAAAAATAAAATTGTACTTTCATTATTATGATATATAATTAACTTAAAATATGAAAAATACATTATGCTAATTAGACAAAAATGAAATTTTAACTAAAATAATATTTTTATAAAATTTGATTAACCTATAAAATAAAATAAAGATATAATAAATGAGAAATGATATATAAAAAATTCTGCAAATTTTTAGAATTTGATAAATATTATAAAAATTTGATAGAATAGTTCTTTTAAAGAAATTTATAAAAAAATTTAAATCATATTATAATAAAAAATTATTATATTATAATAATAATAACGATAATGATAATATCTAAATCCTTTTATAATAATAATAGTAGATTTAAAACTTAGAGAATATGAAAAATAAATTAAAGTTATATATTGCATTAATATGATATATAACTAGAAAATTTGATTAAAATAATATTTTTATAAAATTTGATTCAATAGAATCGTATAAATAAAAAATAAAAGTCTAAAAATTTGATAGAAGAGTTATTTTTATAGGAATTTATAAAAAAATTCAAATCTTATTATAATAAAATTTAATAATAATAATAATAATATCTAAATTATACTATCATAAATTACAATCATAATAATAAAATCTAAATTATACTATAATAATTATAATCATACTAATTACTAAAATACAAGAAATATATTGAGTTAAAAAATCTCCTTAATTTTGTGAAATTTATTGACTTGAAATCTTAATAAATGCCTACAAATTATTAAAAGAATTGTTTTATATGAATAAATAAATTATAATCCTTTTATAATAAATATATATATTTATCAATCAATACGTGAAATGAAATGAAATTAGTATATAAATAAATAAAAAAAATAGTGGGATGACTTAGGAATTAATAATAATAACTAAGAACGTTTTTATCTATATATATATATCGACATTGCAAAAAGAAAGTACCTTATATAAATTTCCTGGTTACCATAATTAATGGAAATCTCTGTCAACTTGGAAGCGATGTGTTGAGAATGGTACAAAAAAGAAGGTGTATGGAGAAACGAAATCCAGTGACCAACAAAATAAGAAGAAAAGAATAAAAAAAAATACACTTACTGTTATAAATATATAGATAAATGTGGATATCCATTCATCTATCCTATTATTAATAAAATAAATATGAATGTTTATTTATCTATCCCACTACTCATAAGTTTTTGTAATTAAGTTTAATTTTATTACACTATTTATCTTGTAATTTATAGTTGATTTTTATATATTGTAACATATGATGAAAATGAACTCTATAAATAGGAGTTCATATTATTTTGTAATACACACCAAAAAAAATAATAGAATACTCCCTCTTCTACATTCTTATTCTTATTCTTGTTCTTGTTTTTGTTTTCTTTATTTTCATAACACGTTATCAGCACGATTCTCTCCATGACATTTTTGATAGTTTTATTGTTTAAAGGATTTGAAGATCTTTAAATATTTGATATTTGAAATTATTTTTCTCGGTGACATTTCAATTCAAGTATTTGAATAAGAAATTCTGTTTTTATACATTATCATTTTATTTTTCAATCTACATCTAACATAAAAAAAATTTATACTCTAATTTTGATATTTATTTTTGTATAGATTATAATATTTTATACTTGTTGAAATACAATTTGAAATAAAAAAAAAAATGATTTATATTTGTGATCTTATAAAAATATAAGTGAAAAAAAAATAATAATAATAATTATTATTATTTTTAATTTAATCATATATTGATAATGATAGTAAATTTATTTATTTTGATATTGCAAAGTTATTCTTTTATTTTAGATATGTTGATTTTTGTTAAAAATAACTCTTAATGTGTGAATAATATTGACAAATAATAATATGTTAATATTTTTCATATATCGAATATGCTCCTACAGTAGCAATATCGATAAAAAAGATTGTAAAAATGTTATGAATTAATTTCATGCATTCTGATTTAATCTTATTTCCTGAAATGAATGCAGTCATACTTAACTGAATAAAATAACAAGTCGTTAATGAAAAATTCATGAAATATATTATGGTGATTTTATCTCATTCCCTAAAGTGAACGTGGTAATATATAACAATAATACTATGAAATTTAAAAGTAAATATATAATAATTATTATTTTCATAAGAATAAAGAAATATCATATAAATATTTATCACTACCAGAAGTGGGATAAAATTATACAGAAATAAGAATAGAAAAGGTGAACAAATTTTTTTTTAAAAGTAAATATTATCGATATGGTATGAAGAAAAATTGGTCAAATACTTATCGTATGATAAAATATCTTATTGATATTTATCGAACATCGCAAAAAGAGAGGAAAAATATGAAGATAAATTTTATCTCTAATAATGATGATCTTAACTATGATCATATATATATTGCTCACATTGATGTGACAAATATGTTTTTGAAAATATTAAAAAGGAGAATTGATTTATATATATATATTAAATGGTGCGATAACTCGTACAATTTAAAAAATATCAAATATTTTTCTTATTTGAAAATGATTGAGACAATTGTTTCTGGTAAAATAAAAAAAAAAATAATTGAAAGCTCCAGAAGAGCCAATATATTATTACTAAGAGGAACAATATTTATTATATGTAATGTATTATTTTCTTCAAAGTCTCATAGAAATGTGTTAAGTTTTAAAGATATTCGCAGTAATGAATATCATATTGAGACAGTAAATGAGATGAATTAATAATACCTCCATATTACAAGTATTATTTCGGGTAGAAAAATATAGTAAAAAATTTTCTGTTATTTTCTCTAATTTGTATTATACAAAAATTAGTAAAATTGAAAAGAATCTTATAGTAAAACAGAAATTTACATATCTAAATATTTTTATTATTTGAAATGATAAGTTAGGTCATCTTAATTTAAAAATAATGGAAAAAAAATTAAAAATTCACGTTGAATCCATTGAAAAACTAGAAGATTATTCAAATTAATCAATTGACTTTTGGTCAAAAGGTATATATTTTTCATCTAAAATTTTTTAAATGTGCAGTATATATTCTAATTATTCCACCACAACGCACTAAGATAAGTTCTCAAAAGATGTTAGAAATATAAATTGGATATAAATCTCCCTCAATAATTAAATATTTTGAGTCATTAATGGGAGATCTATTTACTGCTCGATTTGCAGATTGTCACTTGATAAAGTAATATTCTCAGTATCAGGGAGAGATAATAAAAGTTGAGAAATACAAAACAATATGAACAAGAAGTTCATAAATTAATTTATTTTCAAAAATTAGCAAATCTATTGCTGGATGCACTTGCTAATTTAAAATGAGTAACAAAATCTCATATAACAGCTGTTAATATTTTAATTTGTATTGTCGTCCCAGAAGGACAATATATTAATATTAATAAATCTCAAGCATGTTTGAAACGTGGAAAGCTATTGATTATAAGGATAAAAATTCTCGAAAGAGAAAAGAAATAAATAATAAAGATAATTTTATTGAAAGTGCAGATACTAACATGGATACACTTCCTGAAATTAATAAAAATAAAGAGATATTGATAAATTATGTTGGTTCTGAAAAAAGACGGAATCGATATGAAATGGTTGTGAACTATTATTTTGCATATAATGTAGCATTAAATATTATGAATAAAAATGATGATCTTGAATCACGATCTGTTCAAGAATGTCAAAATATAATTGATTGACCAAAATGGAAAGATGAAATACAAGCAGAATTGAATTCTCTTGAAATACATAAGGTTTTCGGACTAGTAGTCCAAACACCTGAAAGTGTGAAACCAGTAGGATATAAATGAGTATTTGTACGAAAAATAAATGAGAAAAATGAAATTGAAAAATACAAAGCAAAACTTGTTGCATAAGGGTTTTTACAAAAACCTGAAATCAATTATGAAAAAATATACTATTTTGTGGTGGATGCAATAATATTTTAATATTTTATTAATATAGCAATGTATGAAAGACTTGATATGCACTTAATGGATGTAGTCACAACTTACCTATATGATTTAATTGATAATGATATGAAAATCCCTGAAGGATTTAAAACGCTATAAAAATATAATTTAAGTTATCGAGAAATTTATTCAATTAAATTACAAAGATTTTTGTATGAATTAAAACAATTTGGGCCCATATGGTAAAATCGTTTCAGTAAATACTTGTTCAAAATAGAATATAAAAGCAATACTATAGAGAAATTTGTATATGAATTTGCCATAATTATTGTATATATTGATGATTTGAATATTATTGAAATTCCTGAATAATTTCCAAAAGTAACATATTGTTTGAAAAAAGAATTTGAGATGCATTATTTTGAAAAAATAAAATTATGTCTCGATTATAAATTGAATATTTGGTAAAAGAATTTTTTTATCAGTTAACTTATATACAAAAAGTTCATTTATAATCTTATATACAAAACACATTCATTGAATAGTTCAATGGTTGTTCAGTCACTTAATGTAAATAAGAATTCTTTTCAGTTAGAGAATATAATAAATAAATTTTTGGTTATGAAATATCATATCTTATATAATAGGCGTACTAATATATTACAAAAAAATAGTGAAATTGATGTTCGATAAAGTCGTTCAAGTGACAATTTAACAGATTTGTTCACTAAGGTATTACCTACTGCAATATTCAAGAAATTAGTTAACAGTATTGAAATGTGGCGCCTTAAAAATTTTCAGTGATATTACAAATAGGGGGAGTTTAATACTGTACTCTTTTTCCCTTAACCAAAGGTTTTGTCCCATTGAGTTTTCCTGGTAAGGTTTTTAATGAGGCAGTATACCATTTGCAATGCGAGAATATTGTACTCTTTTTCTTTCACTAGTTTTTTTTCCCACTGGGTTTTTACTAGTAAGGTTTTAATGAGGCATATTCTTTGTAAAGATGGACATCCAAGGGGGAGTGTTATAAATATATAGATAAATGTGGATGTCCATTCATCTATCCCACTACTAATAAGATAAATGTGAATGTCTATTCATCTATCCTACTGCTCATAAGTTTTTGTAATTAAGTTTAATTTTATTGCACCATTTATGTTATAATTTATGGTTGATTTTTATATATTGTAACATATGATAAAGATGAACTCTATAAATATGAGTTTATATTACTTTGTAATACACAACAAGAAAATCATAGAATACTCTCTCTTCTACATTCTTATTCTTATTTTTGTTCTTGTTTTTGTTTTCTTTATTTTCATAACACGTACTGTTTTATTTCAATTGATAATTTTTTTTTTCAAAAGATAGATTTATTTTTATTTTTATACAGATTAAGAAAATTAATTAATTTAATTAAAATAATAATTTTTATTTTATATTTTTCATAAATACCCTTTATTTATATTATTTCATTCATTTCAAAATAAATATTTTAGTTTCTTTTTTGATATATTTCAATTTAATTGTTTTATTTTTTAATTTAAATTATATTTTATCTTAACATTTCAATAATATACTCATATATTTTGTCTTATATAATTAATATAAATTTAAAAAAATAAAAATATTTATTATTTTTTAAAAAAAAGGAGATGATTGTACTTAATTAGAAAATAGATATTAAAAAAATAAAAGGGATAGTTTTATTTAATTAGAAGAGAGTAAAGATTAAAATAATAAAAAAAAAATTCTTAATATTTATGCACTTTATAATTATAATATTTATTTTAAGACGGATAAAGTATTAATTTTATAAACCAATAACATGTCATTATCAATAAAATTTCATTCAATATTAAGTCTCACCAATTATAAAATTTTAACAAGCCAAGATAAAAATAATAGCCTAATAAATTAAATATTTTATCAAAATTAATATACATTATTTCATAGTCAAATATTCATATTTTTAATATATATGTTTTGTTTAGTCCAATAAAATTAATTAATTATTTAATAATAAAAATATGGTATGAAAAAATATTAAATAAAAATATATTAATAAATTATATATCAATTACTTTTTAAAAAAGGAAAGTAAACAGTAATGTGAGAGGAATAAAAAAAAACTTATTTTTTCTCAAATGAGAATTATATTTATAGTGAATGTTTGATTAGGGTTTACTTTAGAAGAATTCTGAGTCATATTAAAATTTAATATTATAATAAATATTTGAAGCATATAAAAGGAGATAGATTTAATACTATAAAAAAAAATATCTTCAAAGTGTATAAGGAATGGAGGAACTTTAAATAAATTTTATTTTTTATTTAAAAAATTTAGAAAATTTATGAGAGTTCTCAATTTTATTAGATTATTTCACATAACTCAATTCTGCAAATCTTTGCTATGGTTAGTTTCTACTTTAAAAAAAAAAAATAATAGTCCATTTTTTAGGGTGTAAATGATATAAAAATATCAATATTTTAATTTTTTTTCTATTTAATCACTAAAAATTAAAAACAAATATGTAAATTTATTTTTTTTCAGTCGGAAGTTAATATCTAAGTACAAGTCAAAATTTCGCTAGAGTGTATAACATATCATCCAAATTATCTAATTTGATAAGTCATTTTAAATTCACGTCGGATAAATTTTAGTGATCATATTAAAAAAATTCTCGCAGTTTAATATTTTTTGAATCATTTATATTTTTTTATCTTTTGCTTGTTTTAATTATTTTGTATTATAAATATGTTTCAATTAGAAAATATCCTTTTAATTATGTTGACTAATATTATTGTAATTATTTAAATTGAAAATATTGTTTTAATTTAAATTTTATTTAATTTTTATAATAAATTTTTCCTAAAAAATTAATTTATGACTCTAAAATTATTGATTATTTTTGTTTTATTTAAAATATTCTTTTAATCTTTTAAGTAAAAATATTATTCCAATTTAAATTTTAAAAAGAAAATAATTAATTATTTTATTATATTAAAATTTAAGTAAATTATTTATTAATTTGAATAAAAGACAATCTAATAAATTTTAAATCTTAATTATTGAATTATTTTATTCCAAATATTAATATAAATTATAGAGGTCACTGTATTTAATAGTTATTAATTTATTATAAAAATATCTTAGAATTTAGTAAATTTAAAATAAAAAAATAATTTCGTTTAAAAATTAAAAAATATTTTAAATGAAAAAAGTAATCAATGATTTTATATTTAATTTTTAAATAAAATTTATTATTTGAATTTATGAAATTAAATAAAAGTTAAATTATAAGTATATTTTTAATTAAAAGAATTAAAAAAAAATTGATGAAAAATAAAAAATAATTAAAAGAATATTTTGAATAAAATAATTAAAAATAAAAAATATAAGTAATCAATAATTCTCATAACCTCTAATTAAAAAAATAAAAGTTTAGGTATTTTGTCTGAAATTTTTTTTCTTTAGTCTTAAGATAATATCAAATTTTGGTGATTTTTGGTATATATAGTAATAATAATAATGGATCTGGGCCTGACTAATAGAGAGGATATTATTTAATAGAGCTTCCAACGACGTCGTAGTAAAAAAGAGAAAAAACAATCACGGGCGCAAATTGCCTCGTCTGGACCTTCCATGTGTTATGTAACTCTATGGCTCGGTCCCGTTTGTCAAAAGAGAGCAGAGCCAAGGACTGAAGCAGAGCTGGCTCGTTTCGAACTGCTCAAGTCACCAGGACCCAGATTCCAAAATATGTAAAAAAAAAAAAAATGTTGTTTTTCATCTTGAAATTTTAAGAAATATTACTCTGCAATTTCGTTCCATCCTCTGCCCCTCTCCGTCAGGTATTGTGGATTCTATTTCTCTCAGCTCAATTTTATAAAATGTTGGCATATATATCTGCATAAGAACCCTAGATCTTTTCTTTGGACTAAGTTATTAATTCGAGGTCATTTCCTTTTTTCTTTTGTAATTTGGTTAGATTTCAGTGTGCAAGGAGGTATTAAGTGCCCAATTTTGTGGAGATAAGGGAGCTCGGTGATCAGGTTTTGATCATAACACCTTTGTTCTTGGATTGCACTGAATTTTATATCGTGAAAATTTTATGCTTTTTGAGGATTCTTGATTGGTGTTTTGACAGTATTGATATACGTTGAGGTGGGTTTGGATAGAAATTGAATCTTGGTCCTTGATTGCTTTTGGGGTTTTACGTTATATTGGGGGGTTTTGGTTTCTTTAGTCCGCCAATTATTTGTCTTTCCCTGCAGTAAATAAGGATTGGATTAGAATGCTTTAGCTGCTTCTGTAGCTTTCTTATCCCTCATTTCTTGATTATTCTCTTATCAGTAACCCGTTGAAATTCACCGCAGTCTCAAAGCTCTTTCTCCAAATCTCGTCCTTGATTGAATTTTTTGCAGCTTTCCATAAAATCTGATTGTTGGTTTTGGGTTCCTGAAAATTCTAGCTCTTCAATAGAAACATTGAATTTCAATGTCTAATCCACCACAACCTTCCCTTGGATATCCTCTCAGCGTTATTCCCTCAAACCTAGATACTTCAATGCCTCAACTTGAGAAAAGTCCAGTTCCTCCGGCTCCTCCACTGTTATCTGGAGCCTCCAGATTTCAGTCTCCTAATTTGCATCAAGATCAAACCCCTTCCCCCTCGATCATAACTCCAAATTTACTATCACCGGCCAATGGGGTTAAAACCGGAAGCCCAATACCTCATTTAAGCACTCCCCCTGGCCCTCCTGTTTTTACTTCACCAGTCCGTCCTGCTGCTGTGCCTTTTCGGACTTCTCCTGCAACTCCTCAGCCAGTTGCTTTCTCATCAGGCTCATCATTGCCCACATCATCACCTCCCCATTTCTCAAATGGATCAGTTGAGTTGCAGCGCCCAGTTCCTGAACATGCAGAGGACTCAATATCTATTGAGGAATTACCATGTGTCTTATTTTCTGCTCACAAGGTAATTTTTTCATTCCCTCTTTTTCAAACTAAAGGCACCAATTTTTGCACACACACACAGCTAGGAGAATTTCAATTGTCATGAGATTCTCATTGAATTTGTTTACTAATTTTAGATATCATTGTTGGATATTTGATCTATATTCGAAACTGATATGTTTGAATCTTATGAACTATTTCTATTTGGCTCACATTGTCATATAGGTGTTGAAGCAGAAGAAACTAGCAAATGTACCCAGTTTGGGTTTTGGAGCATTGATTTCTCCTGGGAGGGAGATTTCACCAGGTCCTCAAATAATACAGCGTGATCCCCATCGCTGCCAAAATTGTGGAGCTTACGCCAATCTGTATTGCAAGATGTTACTTGGTTCAGGCCAGTGGCAATGTGTGATTTGCAGGAAATTGAATGGAAGTGATGGTGAATACATAGCTCCAAGCAAAGAAGATCTTCGTAACTTCCCAGAATTATCATCGCCCATGGTTGATTATGTTAAAACTGGGAACAAGAGACCTGGTTTTATTCCAGTTTCTGATTCCAGAATGTCTGCACCTATTGTTCTTGTTATAGATGACTGTTTGGATGAACCACACCTGCAACATTTACAAAGCTCCTTGCATGCGTTTGTTGATTCACTTCCACCTACAGCAAGAGTTGGAATAATCTTGTATGGCCGTACAGTATCAGTATATGATTTTTCAGAGGAATCAACTGCATCTGCTGATGTAGTTCCTGGTGATAAATCCCCTACTCAGGACTCCTTGAAAGCATTGATATATGGAACTGGGGTGTACTTGTCACCTATGCATGCTTCAAAGGAAGTAGCACACATAATTTTTTCATCACTGAGACCATATAAATTGAATGTTGCGGAAGCTTCAAGAGATCGGTGCCTGGGTACTGCAGTTGAGGTGGCATTGTGTATAATTCAAGGACCGTCTGCAGAAATGTCCCGAGGTGTAGTCAAGAGGGCTGGAGGTAATAGCAGGATTATTGTGTGTGCCGGTGGACCTAATACTTATGGCTCGGGATCAGTCCCTCATTCTTTTAGTCATCCAAATTATCCTCATATGGAAAAGATGGCTTTGAAATGGATGGAGCATCTGGGTCGTGAAGCTCATCGGCACAATACAGTGGTTGACATTCTCTGTGCTGGAACTTGTCCTGTTAGAGTTCCAGTTTTGCAGCCTCTTGCAAAAGCTTCTGGAGGTGTTTTTGTTCTTCATGATGACTTTGGAGAAGCATTTGGTGTAAATTTGCAAAGAGCATCTACTAGGGCATCAGGTTCCCAGGGTTTATTGGAGATTCGGTGCTCTGATGATATTCTTATTACTCAAGTTGTAGGTCCTGGTGAAGAGGCACATGTAGACACTCATGAAGCTTTTAAAAATGACACTTCTCTCTCCATTCAAATGTTGAGTGTTGAAGAAACCCAGAGCTTTGCTCTCACCATGGAAACTAAAGGAGACATCAAAAGTGATCATGTATATTTTCAATTTGCAATTCAATACTCGAGTATTTATCAAGCTGATATATCAAGAGTTATTACTGTCAGATTGCCTGCTGTTGATAGTGTTTCAGCATATCTTGAGAGTGTTCAAGATGAAGTGGTTGCAATCCTTATTGCCAAGAGGACTCTCTTGCGAGCCAAAAACTATTCTGATGCAATTGATATGCGGGCAACAATAGATGAGAGAATTAAAGACATAAGTTTGAAATTTGGGTCTCAGGTACCAAAGTCAAAACTTCATCGATTCCCCAAAGAACTCTTGTCGTTACCCGAATTGCTTTTTCATCTTAGAAGGGGACCACTTTTAGGAAGCATTGTTGGGCATGAAGATGAGAGGTCTGTATTACGTAATTTGTTTCTCAATGCATCCTTTGATCTTTCACTCCGTATGGTAGCACCTCGTTGCTTAATGCACCGGGAAGGGGGCACTTTTGAGGAATTACCTGCTTATGACCTTGCAATGCAGTCTGATACAGCTGTCGTTCTTGACCATGGTACTGATGTCTTCATCTGGTTGGTGAGCAACCTAACTTTTCTTTTTTGCTGTTCTAATATGAAACCTTTTTTATCAATCCTTTGGTGCTGCGGATGTATTCATTATAGCATACGTTGTTTGTCTTTTTGTGCCTGTGATCTATTTATCTTTGAACTGCATGCATATGCATGTGCCTTCGTGTGCGTGTGTGTGCACACATACTCACCAGTAACACTTTGAATTTAGTTCTCATTCCACCTTCTGAATGGGAAGGAACTTCAAGAATATGGAGGGCAGACGTAAAGCCTTGAGAATCCAATGTTTTAACTCTCTAAGACCTTATTGTTCCATAATTTCAAATGATTAAACATTAACATGTTTAATGGAAGTGTTTGTGATTGACGTTTACGTGAGTTGAGATGAGTTCATAGAAGAAAATATTGATAGAAAACGACAAAAATCTAAGCATTCATTGCCTTCTAGTTTGCTCCAACTCTTATAATGATTCATGTCCAAAGTTTTGGTGGTTACCATTTTTGAACTATTTAATAATTCATCAGGGGAATTTTTTTTCAAGTGGATTATTTTTTCTTGATTTAGAAGGAAAAAAAAATTGAAGATAACAAATGACTCTTTGGGCAATGACTTTGAGAACTGTTGAAAGCAAATGGGTCATGCAATTCAGCGTATGTGAAGAGCACCTATAATATATATACGCATTAATCTGTAACTCTCTGTCCATTCAGCTAGTGACCTGTTTATTGATTTTCGTGTTACATACACACCCTAAATGAACCTCTGTTTACCATGCACATGCATTTATCAAAATAGTATTTATGAGAAATTGTTTATCATTCATATCCTAATTACTTAAATTATGTTCTCTACATCCTGGATTTCTTTTTCTGTTGGCTGTGTATTTCGCTGTCTTGAATCATTTCATTCTAACTGCTTTCATCAGCACTCCCTATTAAACACATTTTCCTGATGAATGGTACCTACAGGGTGCTGAACTAGCTGCTGACGAAGGAAGAAGTGCAGCAGCTTTGGCAGCTTGCAGAACATTGGCTGAAGAGCTCACTGAATTGCGGTTTCCAGCTCCTAGGATCCTTGCATTTAAGGTTCTTTTCCCATGATTATTTTATCATTCTTTTTCTAAGCAGTTTTATCCATTAATGTTTCATTTTTGACTGAAAAATAATTTGATGATCTGCTTTAATAACAGGAGGGGAGCTCTCAAGCTCGATACTTTGTTTCTCGCTTGATTCCAGCACACAAGGATCCTCCTTATGAGCAGGTGAGGATAAAAACAAGTGAAAAAGTGAATTGGTTGATTCTGTCCCTCTTTTTTGGAGGGAGCGGCTTTGTATAAATGTGTTTATGCCTCTCTTGGTTGATAATAATTGATGGTCTTCATCAGACAACTGCATTTTACCGATTTAGTGATGTAAATTTGATTCTTTTAATTGCAGGAGGCAAGGTTCCCACAGCTTCAATCTTTGACAACAGAACAACGGACAAAGCTGAAATGCAGCTTTATTCACTTTGATGATCCTAGTTTCTGTGAGTGGATGCGAAGCTTGAAAGTAGTGCCACCAGAACCAAGTTAAGCAGTAATCCTTTGCTATTCAGTGGCAATCCTTTGCTATTTAGTGGCTAGTGTACTGTCTACCTCTAGAAAGAATCTTAAAAGTTGCATCCTGCTTGGCGAGCAGAAATATGTCTTCTCCTTTTTCTATCCTTTTTTCCTTTCTTTTTTATTCATTGGTTCAAGGGGATGTTTATTGGATGATCTCTACCAGTATCCTCTTTTTCTTTTTCTTTTTTTTTTTCTTTTTTAAATTTACATAGGAACATCTAGACTTGATTGTCAAAAGTTTAGATATTGGTCCTTTCTGATATTCTAATTCTCATTGAAATGCATTGAGAAAACAATAAAAATTTCTTTGATCCATCCTCTCAGCCATCTTGTGCCATTTGATATGATCTCTAAAGTCAGGAACTGCGAAACATTGGGGAGTGAATAAACAAAATTTGGCCTTGGATTCATTGTAGTCTGTGGTTATAGTTACATCATTGACTGCAATTGCATTCTGGATGCCATCCCATCTAGTCTAACTGATCAAATTTATGTATTTTTAAAACTAGAAATGGATATGCCATTTAATCAGTACTTCAATCGCTAATGTGGTCGAGGGCCATGCTTGGACGCCCATGAAGTTAGGCTCAATTGCTTACTTATCATGTAGGTTGACTTACCATTATTATTATTTATCATTTACAGCTTGTAAAATGTTGAAAAGAAAATTTAAAAATAAAGTATTCTTTAAAAGGAAGCAGTGGTTTCAAAGAAATTATTATTAAAATTTCATAATTTCTCTGTTTTTGGTTAGTATTTTCTTATATTAATAATCATTTCACATAAAAAGAATGAATTATTATATGGTACAGTTTGGGACCCCTTAACCCCTTTGTATAATAAAATAAAATTATAAAATTATATATTTTTTATTGCAGTCTAATTGTTCTAAAAAATAGATTTGTTTAAAACAATAACAGAAAAATAATTCTAACAATAAATTGAACCGGGTAGAAAACCCATTATGACTTGACCAACCAAATGGCCATTTGGCTCGGACTTGGGAGTTCGAATACATTCATTAATTAACCATAAATCAAGATAGAGTTGTTAAATGCAACTTTATTCACTTCGATGATCCTAGTTTCTGTGAATGGATGCGAAGCTTGAAAATGGTGCCACCAAAATCAAGTTAAGTAGTAATTCTTTGCTATTCGGTGGCACATGTATTGTCTACCTCTAGAAAGAATATTAAAAGTTGCATCCTGTTTGGTGGGCAGAAATATGTCTTCTCATTTTTCTATTTTTTTTTTTTTTTTTTACTCAGTGGTTCAAGGGGATGTTTACTGGATGATCTCTACCAATATCCTCTTTTGTTTTCTTTTTTTTTTTTAAAAAAAAAAAATACATAGGAACATCTAGACTTGATTGTCAAAAGTTTAGATATTAGTCCTTTATGATATTCTAATTCTCATTGAAATGCATTGAGGAAACAATAAAAATTTATTTGATCCATCCTCTCAACCATCTTGTGCCATTAGATATGATCTCCAAAGCTGGAACTGTGAAACATTGGAGAGTGGATGAACAAAATTTGGCTTTTGATTCATTGTAATTTGTAGTTATAGTTACATCATTGATTGCAATTACATTTTGGATGCCAACACATCTAGTCTAACTAATCAAATTTATGTATTTTTAAAACTAGAAATGAATATGCCAATGTGGTCGAGTGCCACACTTGGATGTGCATGAAGTTAGGCCCAATTGCATACTAAATTATGTTGGTTGACTTACTGTTATTATTATTTATCATTTACAGCTTATATGAAAACTAAAATGTTGAAAAGAAAATTTAAAATTAAAGTATTCTTTAAAAGGAAACAAATATTTCAAAGAAATTATTATCAAAATTTCATAATTTCTCAGTTTTTGATTAGTATTCTCTTATATTAATAATCATATCACATAAAAAAAATTGAATTATTATATATTACATTTTGGGACCCACGAATCCTTTTTATAATAAAATAAAATCATAATTTTTTTTATTTTTTATTGCAGTCAAATTGATCTAAAAAAATATATTTATTTTAAACAACACAGAAGACCATTTGACTCGTACTTGGGAGTTCAGATCCATTCATTAATTAACCATAAATCAAGACATAGTTGTTAAATGCAGCTTTATTCACTTCGATGATCCTAGTTTTTGTGATTGGATGTGAAGCTTGAAAATGGTGCCACCAAAATCAAGTTAAGTAGTAATTCTTTGCTATTCGGTGGCAAATGTATTGTCTACCTCTAGAAAGAATCTTAAAAGTTGCATCCTGCTTGGTGGGCAGAAATATGTCTTCTCCTTTTTCTATCATTTTTTTTTACTCAGTGGTTCAAGGGGATGTTTACTGGATGATCTCTACCAATATCCTCTTTTCTTTTTTTTTTTTCTTTTTAAAAAAAAATTACATAGGAACATCTAGACTTGATTGTCAAAAGTTTAGATATTGGTCCTTTCTGATATTCTAATTCTCATTGAAATGCATTGAGGAAACAATAAAAATTTCTTTGATCCATGCTCTCAGCCATCTTGTGCCATTTGATATGATCTCCAAAGCCGGAACTATGATACATTGGGGAGTGGATAAACAAAATTTGGCCTTTGATTCATTGTAATTTGTAATTATAGTTATGTCATTGATTGCAATTATATTTTGGATGCCAACACATCTAGTCTAATTAATTAAATTTATGTATTTTTAAAACTAAAAATGAATATGCCAATGTGGTCGAGTGCTACACTTGGATGTGCATGAAGTCAGGCCCAATTGCATACTAAATCATGTTGGTTGACTTACTATTATTATTATTATTTATCATTTACAGCATATATGAAAACTAAAATGTTGAAAGGAAAATTTAAAATTAAAGTATTCTTTAAAAGGAAGCAAATGTTTCAAAGAAATTATTATCAAAATTTCATAATTTCTCAGTTTTTGATTAGTATTTTCTTATATTAATAATCATATCACATAAAAAAAAGAATTATTATATGTTATGTTTTGGGACCCACTAATCCTTTTTATGATAAAATAAAAGCATAAAATTTTATATTTTTTTATTGTAGTCGAATTGATATAAAAAAATAGATTTATTTTAAACAATCACAGAAGACCATTTGGCTTAGACTTGGGAGTTCAAATCCATTCATTAATTAACTATAAATCAAGACAGAGTCGTTAAATGCAGCTATATTCATTTCAATGATCCTAGTTTCTATGAATGGATGTGAAGCTTGAAAATGGTGCCACCAAAATCAAGTTAAGTAGTAATCATTTGTTATTCAATGGCTAATGTATTGTCTACCTCTAGAAAGAATTTTAAAAGTTGCATCCTGCTTGGCGGGCAGAAATATGTCTTCTCCTTTTTCTATCATTTTTTCATTTCTTTTTTACTCAGTGGTTCAAGGGGATGTTTATTGGATGATTTCTACCAATATTCTCTTTTCTTTTCTTTTCTTTCTTTTTTTTTTAAAAATTACATAGGAACATCTAGACTTGATTGTCAAAAGTTTAGATATTGGTCCTTTCTGATATTCTAATTCTCATTGAAATGCATTGAGGAAACAATAAAAATTTCTTTGATCCATGCTCTCAGTCATCTTGTGCCATTTGATATGATCTCCAAAGCCGGAACTGTGATACATTGGGGAGTGGATAAATAAAATTTGGCCTTTGATTCATTATAATTTGTAGTTATAGTTATGTCATTGATTGCAATTATATTTTGGATGCCAACACATCTAGTCTAACTAATTAAATTTATGTATTTTTAAAACTAAAAATGAATATGCCAATGTGGTCGAGTGCCACACTTGGATGTGCATGAAGTTAGGCCCAATTGCATACTAAATCATGTTGGTTGACTTACTATTATTATTATTATTTATCATTTACAGCTTATATGAAAACTAAAATGTTGAAAGGAAAAATTAAAATTAAAGTATTCTTTAAAAGGAAGCAAATGTTTCAAAGAAATTATTATCAAAATTTCATAATTTCTCAGTTTTTGATTAGTATTTTCTTATATTAATAATCATATCACATAAAAAAAATGAATTATTATATGTTACATTTTGGGACCCACTAATCCTTTTTATTATAAAATAAAAGCATAAAATTTTATATTTTTTATTGCAGTCTAATTGATCTAAAAAATAGATTTATTTTAAACAATCACAGAAGACCATTTGGCCCGGACTTGGGTGTTTGAATCTATTCATTAATTAACCATAAATCAAGACAGAGTCGTTAAATGCAGCTTTATTCACTTCGATGATCCTAGTTTTTGTGAATGGATGCAAAGCTTGAAAATGGTGCCACCAAAATCTAGTTAAGTAGTAATCCTTTGCTATTCAGTGGCTAATGTATTGTCTACCTCTAGAAAGAATCTTAAAAGTTGCATCCTGCTTGGCAGGCAGGAATATGTCTTCTCCTTTTTCTATCATTTTTTCATTTCTTTTTTACTCAGTGGTTCAAGAGGATGTTTATTGGATGATCTCTACCAATATCCTCTTTTCTTTTCTTTTTTCTTTTTAAATAAAATTACATGGGAACATCTAGACTTGATTGTCAAAAGTTTAGATATTGGTCCTTTATGATATTATAGTTCTCATTGAAATGCATTGAGGAAACAATAAAAATTACTTTGATCCATCCTCTCAGCCATCTTGTGCCATTTGATATGATCTCCAAAGCCGGAATTATAAAACATTGGGGATTGGATAAACAAAATTTGGTCTTTTGATTCATTATAATTTGTAGTTATAGTTACATCATTGATTGCAATTATATTTTGGATGCCAACACATCTAGTCTAACTAATCAAATTTATGTATTTTTAAAACTAGAAATGAATATGCCAATGTGGTCGAGTGCCACACTTGAATGTGCATGAAGTTAGGCCCAATTGCATACTAAATTATGTTGGTTGACTTACTATTATTATTATTATTTATCATTTACAGCTTATATGAAAACTAAAATATTGAAAAGAAAATTTAAAATTAAACTATTCTTTAAAAGGAAGCAAATGTTTGAAAGAAATTATTATCAAAATTTCACAATTTCTCAGTCTATAATTAGTATTTTCTTATATTAATAATCATATCACATAAAAAAAAATGAATTATTATATGTTACATTTTGGGACCCATTAATCCTTTTTATAATAAATAAAAGCATAAAATTTTATATTTTTTATTGCAGTCAAATTGATCTAAAATATAAATTTATTTTAAACAATCACAGAAGACTATTTGGCTCGGACTTGGGAGTTTGGATCCATTCATTAATTAACCATAAATCAAGACAGAGTCGTTAAATGCAGTTTTATTCACTTTGATGATCTTAGTTTCTGTGAATGGATGTGAAGCTTGAAAATGGTACAACCAAAATCAAGTTAAGTAGTAATCCTTTGCTATTCAGTGGCTAATGTATTGTCTATCTCTAGAAAGAATCTTAAAAGTTGCATTCTGCTTAGCGGGTAGAAATATGTCTTCTCCTTTTTCTATCATTTTTTCATTTTTTTTTTTACTCAGTGATTCAAGGGGATGTTTATTGGATGATCTCTACCAATATCCTCTTTTCTTTTTTAAAAAAATTACATAAGAACATCTAGACTTGATTGTCAAAAGTTTAGATATTAGTCCTTTATGATATTCTAATTCTCAGTGAAATGCATTGAGGAAATAATAAAAATTTCTTTGATCCATCCTCTCAGCCATCTTGTGCCATTTGATATGATCTCCAAAACTAGAACTATGAAACATTGGGGAGTGGATAAACAAAATTTGGCCTTTGATTCATTGTAATTTGTAATTATAGTTATATCATTGATTGCAATTACATTTGGATGCTAACACATCTAGTTTAACTAATCAAATTTTTGTATTTTTAAAAGAGTTAATTGTAATTTTTTCCCTGTAAAATGACCTATTACACTAAGTTTTTCCTGACTTTTCAAAAATACACTAACTCCCCCCCTGACAAATGTCATAATATACTACTAGACTCTTCCGTTCAATTTTGCCCTTAGTCAACCATAGAATAATAGTAAAAAGACCAAAATGCCCTTATCCTTTATTTTTAATTAATTACATTCTATTTTTATTTTAATTTTTTTTAAGGTTAAAAAATTTATTTTCATATTTTTGATAAATTTGAAAATAAAAATATTTTTTAAAAATATTTAAAAAATATTTTTATTTTATTTTTTAAAAAAATAACAAATAACAAATAAAAATATTTTTTAAAAAATATTTTTTATTTTTTATTTTTAAATTTGTCAAAAATGTAAAAATGAATTTTTTATTTGTATTAAAAAATTTAAGAAGAAATAATTTAATTTCTTCTTAAATTATTTTTTAAAATAAAAAATAAAAAATAAAAAATAAAAAATATTTTATAAAAAATATTTTTGTTTATTTTTTATTTTAAAATTTATCAAAAATATGAAAATAAATTTTTTAATCTTAAAAATAAATTTAAAACAAAAATAGAATGTAATTAATTAAAAATAAAGAATAATGACATTTTGGTCTTTTACTACCCTTGTAAGGTTGTCTAACCATTGACTAACAATAAAATTGGATGGAAGATTCTAACAGTATATTATGACATTCGTCAGGGGGAGTTAATATATTTTTAAAAAATAAAAAAAAAACTTAATATAATAGATCATTTTATAAGAAAAAAATTATAATTAACACTTGGATATGCATGAAGTTATGCTCAATTGAGTACTAAATCATGTTGGTTGACTTATTATTATTATTATTTATTATTTTAAGCTTATATGAAAATTAAAATATTGAAAAGAAGATTTAAAATTAAAATATTTTTTAGAAGGCTGCAAATATTTCAAAAAAAATTATTATCAAAATTTCATAATTTTTCAATTTTTAATTAGTATTTTCTTATATTAATAATCATATCACATAAAAAAAAAATGAATTATTATATATTATATTTTGAGACCCACTAATCTTTTTATAATAACATAAAATCATAAATTTTTTTTATTTCTTATTACAATCGAATTGATTAAAAAATAAATTTATTTTAAACATCCATACAAAAGACCATTTGGCTCGGACTTGGGAGATCGGATCCATTCATTAATTAACCATAAATCATGACGGAGTCGTTACTAGGGTTTTGCGCGCTCCCTCTTTCTTTGTCTCTCTTACTTTATCGTCTCCATTTTACTGTGAAGAGGGAAGAGAACGAGAACGCTAACGGAGAATCGAATCAGATAGGTAAGCCTACCTTTATCTTTATACTTCTCCTTACTAGTAATTTTATATTTACATGAACATAATGCGCATCTTTAGCATTTATAATTTCTCGCTATTAGGTCAAATCTATCAGTTTTTAGATTCGAAGTTACTGCTGTTTATTCACACTATTGTGATCGCTTGAAATCAACGCTTGTATACAATTATCAATAAATATGACAGCCAGAGTTCTATTTTACTATATATTTTGTGAGTAAAGAGTAGCTTTAGCTTTGCGGACTTGTGGAAATTTGATTTTGCAGAAGAAATTTTTTCCCTTTTTTTTGGTAATTTTATTGATTTATTGCTCACGTTTAGCCATGGTGTCCGTTTTGGTGTTGGATTGCAGTTTGTATGTTATATATGGGTACTCCTTTTGACTCGGCCCTTTTTTTTTGTTTGCTTGACAGTACCACGTGTTGTGCTCAAATTAGGTTGGTGAAATGGCTGGTGGTGAGTATTTGCTATCCATCATAGATTAACTGCTTCCTAGACAGTATATGTGGTAGCTTACTTGTTTGGGCACACTGGAAAATTGATCTGTTGTTGACTTGTCTTGTCAGGGGGTAAAAAGAAGGAGGTGAAGAAAGAGACTGGGTTAGGACTCTCCTTTAAAAAGGAGGAGAACTTTGGAGAGTGGTATTCGGAGGTAAGTCCATAGATTTTTCAATTATATGATTGGTAATGACTTCTTTTTGTTGTGGAGCTCTTAGTGTTGTGTTGTGTTGTAAGACGGTATAAACATTCAAGCTAATATACTTCCATAGCAATTATTGGGTTACCGTTCATCTACTTCCTTGCAAATGCTGATACTGATGTTTATGCACTTGAATTCCTGGGTTCTTATTGTCAAGTTGTGTCCCTTTTTGACTTTTGTAGGTGGTTGTCCATGGTGAGATGATTGAGTACTATGATATTTCTGGCTGTTATATATTGAGGCCATGGGCAATGTCAATTTGGGAAATCATGCAGGCAAGTTCATTCCCTTGAATCATCAGTATTATTTATTTTTTGAAGTACAAACTCTCCCTACTATTGCTTTGATGTCTTTCTGGGCTACAGTTTGCTAAAGTGGATGGTGATTTCTTGTTCTTGTCCTGGATTTTTCTTTATAATAATATTAGTATAGCATGCATAAATTTGGTTGATGTTTCTATTAGTGTTATATTGTCTGATGAGCTTTTGTTGCTCTCTTTTTTGAAATTCTACTTTTCTTAATAAGTCTTCGTTAGTACAATATATAAATTAGGTATCTATTTAATATTTTTGAGTGATGTCAATCTGCAGGAGTTCTTTGATGCAGAAATCAAGAACATGAAAATTAAGAACTGTTACTTCCCTCTTTTTGTTTCCTCTAGCGTGTTGGAAAAGGAGAAGGACCACATAGAGGGCTTTGCTCCAGAGGTGAGATCTGAATTCTTCATGCGCTGTTGGGAAGGAGAATTTTGCTGACTTGCATTACAATGCTTCCTTATTTTGAAGTATTTGTCATTTATAAAGCTGCTTTGATTTATATGTAGAGAACAAATTGTAATCTTGATGGATCACGCAGAAAGTGAGTTTGCAGAAAATGTTTCTTCTTAAATGTGGTTCATGCTCATGTAAATATCTCTTCACAAGGGTCAAAAAAGATCTGGTCTGGATTTCTCTTCACAAGGGTCAAAAAAGATCTGGTCTGAACATTTCTTTGTGAGAATAAGTCTCGTCATGAGGTCTTTCTAGGGATGCAAAAGAAAATGTGCTTATTTGAGTTATTCATTATTGGTTCTCTTTTTCTTTTTCCCTCAAATGAGTAATGTATTTCATGTCTTTAGATTAGTGTTGCCTGGTTACCAAAATTTTGATTCCTTGTTATCCTCTCAAGCATTTATTTTCTGATTAATAAGAAAAAAAATTCACTTATAAAAATAATAATAATAAAAAAGAGAGAGGTGTTAACCATATGGCATTTTGGTTCTTTTCAGGTTGCTTGGGTGACAAAATCTGGGAAATCTGATTTGGAAATTCCTATAGCAATTCGCCCAACCAGTGAGACAGTTATGTATCCCTACTTCTCTAAGTGGATAAGGGGACATCGTGACTTGCCTCTGAGACTTAACCAGTGGTGCAATGTTGTTCGTTGGGAGTTCAGCAATCCCACTCCATTTATCAGGTATTTTTATTTAGTTTCTTTGTATTTAAGAGTGTGGTTGTGGGTTTTATATTTTCCCATTTGATGCATAAATTTTTAGGTAGCCATTTGCTTTATATTTTATAAGGTTAAAGCTCTATGAGGTATGTATTTGTTTAAGCTATGCAATCTCTCAGACTCTTCCTTTTGATATTTTTTTCTGTTCAATTACTAGAAACCTCTTTAGTTCATTTTGTAATGGGAGTTAATGATCATCGTAAAAAGCAAACTGTTTGGTGAAATTTTTTAATTTCGATGTACATGCTAGGTTTTGTCAAACTTGTTTTTAGCTGAACAATCTTATAATATTTGGTATCAATTTTTTACAAATCAATCCATGTTAATATACATTTCTATTTTCAGGAGTCGTGAATTCCTTTGGCAGGAGGGGCATACTGCATTTGCAACAAAGGCAGAAGCAGATGAAGAGGTATGAAACTGAGGGCTTAACATCAGTCCTTGCAAGTGACAAATGTTTAATGGAATTTACCAAAAATAGAGAATAAGTAGAATAGAGGTTATTAACAACAAGTTGTTTGTATATATTACAAAATACATAGCCATGAGTAGTCCATTAGTTTTATAAGAACCCATCTATACCAGTTGATCTAGTTCTAGGTTGTGGCATATGTTCCCATTTGCCAGTATGATACTATTTTTCACAACCCCCAAAAATACTTATTTCACACTGAATAAGTATTTTTGACCATCAAGGAACCTTGAGAAGCAGTTGCTTAACAGAATGATGCAGGAGTGTACCATCCATTCATTCACTTTTGGCTTTGTTTCAGCTTCTTGTATTACAGTTCCCTTAACCATGAATGAGCTGTTTGAGATTTGGCTGCAGTGTTTTATGCTAGTTGTCAATGTGGCACTTTTTTTACATGAAGATATTTGCTTGCTTTTGATAATTCAATCTGTTATATATTGACATTAAATATAGTTAAAATTTTGCAATTATTGTGGTTTCTGTTTAATTGTCATGCATTAGGTTCTTCAAATATTGGAACTATACAGGCGTATATATGAAGAATTCTTGGCTATTCCTGTTATAAAAGGCAGGAAAAGTGAGATGGAGAAATTTGCTGGTGGACTTTACACAATTAGTGTTGAGGTATTTATCACTTATCATGTAGAGAGGTGTCCAGTGTCTTCCTTGTTGAAGTTCTAGCTTTCGCATTGATCACCATACTTTACCTGAGTCATATTGTTTCAAATTTATGTATGTCAGGCATTTATTCCCAATACTGGACGTGGTATACAAGGTGCAACTTCTCATTGTTTGGGCCAAAATTTTGCAAAGATGTTTGAGATAAACTTTGAAAATGAGAAGGGGGAGAAGTGTATGGTCTGGCAGAACTCCTGGGCCTATAGTACTCGAACGGTAAACTTGAATTTTTTCATCTCAACTTGTATAATTGTTATTTCTGTGACAAACACCTTAGTAATATCCCATTTAGGCTTTATGCTTCTTCCTTGTTACGTTATTTTCTTCATACATCTTTACTCTCTGTCTGTGTTAATTCACTTACCCAAAATTTGATTGTTTCTGCTCACTGGACAGTTTCCGATTTTATTCTATAGTCCTTGCTCTTATGCAGATTGGGGTGATGGTGATGGTTCATGGAGATGACAAAGGCTTGGTGCTGCCACCTAAAGTGGCATCTGTGCAAGTTGTTGTGGTTCCTGTGCCCTACAAAGATGCTGATACTCAAGGAATCTTTGATGCCTGTGCTGCAACAGTGGATACCTTATGTAAGGCAGGCATTCGTGCAGAGGCTGACTTTAGAGACAATTACTCGCCTGGTTGGAAGTACTCTCACTGGGAGATGAAAGGTGTTCCCCTAAGGATTGAAATAGGGCCAAAAGACTTGGCTAATAATCAGGTGTGCTACAGCTACTCCATTGCCATTTTTCTGTGCTGTTTTGGTTCTCTTACATACACATGATGTGTTTTTTGGATATAATTGCACTTGTTTTAGATTCTAAGATAATGTACTTTCTACCTCTAGGTGCGTGCTGTTCGTCGTGACAATGCGGCCAAAAAAGATCTAAGCAGAGACAATTTGGTCGTGTCAGTCAACAATTTACTGGAAGATATTCAAAAAAGTCTGTTTGATGTTGCTAAAACAAAGCGAGATGCTTGCATTCAAATTGTAAAGACTTGGGATGAATTCAAGGATGCTTTGAGCCGAAGGAAAATGATCTTAGCTCCTTGGTGTGATGAGGAGGTATAATGCTACCATTAGAAAGTTGTTTATATTGCTCATTACTTTAATATTTTTTTATTTTGATTTTTTTTTTGGTAATTTGTATTTTGATAAATTATTCTATGATGATTAAATTTATTATGATTTGCAACTTTATTGCTTCTTCAATTATCAAGAAATGAGTATCATGTGATGAAGTGCTGGTTTGGGTTATAATGACTGAAATAGAAATCGCTCTATAGAACCTCTTTTTTAAATCACACGTTGTAAACAATTTTATCCTTTTTACCCTTGATGTTCCTTCTCAATAGTCATAGTTCTTGAATGCTTGTTGGTTTTAAGTTTTATATGGAGAACAATCTCCAATCTCATTTGTTATACACTCAGGGTTTAGATTATTTTTTTGTTCATTCTTTTCATGTCTATCACATTAGATGTAACTAATTTTGTCCTCTTTTTTGGTGTCATAGTTATTTACACACTTTTTTTTTTTTTTTTAACTCAAATTGGTCTTCTCTGCTGTAGATGGAATGCATACTCTCAATAAACAAATTGCATTTTCATCCTTCTTTGATCGTCCCTAAAGATGTCTTTTATGCTATAATTGATTCTGCAGGAGGTGGAACAAGATGTGAAAGAGCGGACAAGGGGTGAGATGGGAGCTGCGAAGAGCCTTTGTACTCCATTTGATCAGCCAGAGCTCCCAGAAGGTACTATCCCACAGTTTCACATAGTGGCTATTTGTACGTCTAGTGTATATAAACACACTACGGATGAATTTTTCTTCTACTGCCTTAAAATCTTTATTTTTTTTTCAGGTATTAAATGCTTTGCCTCTGGAAAGGCTGCTAAGAAATGGACATACTGGGGCAGAAGTTACTAGATTATTAGGCCCCTTGTTTTTCAACATATTAAATTATTGGGACACGTTAGATTTTGTTTGACGAAGCTGTAATTGATACCTAACTTTGAGCTTTCCTTGAAATAGATTGCAAAAGTTTACCATTAACAGCATGGATATTGTCAGATTTTTCTTGTCATTATGAATTTGTGATATCTTTCTCAGCGCTATTGTTTTCTGGTGAACTCTATATGGTTTAATTTTCCTGTTTTAATTTATTTGAGGTTAAAAAAATGGCACTTTCAAAGAATGGAAATCAAGCTGAAAATGTATGATTTCTCAATTAGTTAGTTATTTTGATATTAAATAATGGTTGGATTTGATATTAAATAATGGTTGGATCTATCATTTAGGTGGGGTATTTGAGGCACTATTTAGCATTTAAAATTAAATTTTTTAACACTAATTGATTTTAAATTTCTTCTAATATTTTACTTAAAAAGCTTGATTATGAGAAATCAAATTTAATTTTAACATATGAAAGTAAATTCAATTGAATTTATTACGCACAGCTTTAGAAGTTAAACATAATTTATATCTCATTCGAAATTTGGAGGATAAATGGTGTAATTTTAGGTTGATGTGAGAGTTACTTTGGCTATCTGTAAGGGAAATAGGAAAAGAAAATGAATATAAGCCAGTTGTCCACCAGCATCAGCACGAGCTCTGGATTTTCAGCAAATAATTTATTGGCGTACCTTATCTCAACTCTCCCTTTTTGTCGTCATCTTCGGGCTTTCACGAACATGAGACGACTAAACTAATCTATACTTATTTAACTATCTACAACAGACCACGAAATAGCTCTCCGCGCGCTCACCACTTCCTGCAACTATAAATTCCCCTAATTATTTGGGTTTTTCAGCTTTACCTCTCTTCTGATTTGGAACTAAAAAATGGCGGCACCGTTATACGACTCGACCTTAGTGAATCGCTTTCCTTCCATTTCTTGTGTCTCTCCTAAGTCTCTCCTTGCCAACGAAAATTACCGTGGCAAAACTCATCTTGGTACTTCGTTTTTTGGTGCAAAATCGCTGCAAATGTTCGGTTTTGCAGCCAAGTCATCGAAATTTGGGAGTAATGGAAGGCGGAGGATGCAAGTAATGGCTTCATTGGGAGGTTTTCTGGGTGGGATTTTTAAGGGAACGGATACTGGGGAGTCCACGAGGCAGCACTATGCTCCGACTGTGAACGTGATTAACGGATTGGAAGCGGAGATGTCTGCATTGTCTGATTCGGAATTGAGAGAGAAGACTTCTGTTTTGAAGGAGCGTGCCTACCTCGGTGAATCTTTGGATTCTCTTTTACCTGTAAGTTTTTGGGTGGTTATATTCTTGGGCATATATGTGTGTCTAATATTACTGGTAACTGTTCTGGTATTTATGAATGTTTGGGAGAGGTAGATTAGAAGTTGATTTTAGCGATGTACTGGACTGGGATGTTAAGAATTCAGATTTTGCAATCATAACTATCAATTACTTCATATGTAGTTGTCGTCTGCTTTGCTGAATGAACCACACAGCTCGATTTGCTTATGTAAATTAAAGTAAATTTATTGCAGGAAGCATTTGCAGTTGTTAGAGAGGCTTCCAAGAGGGTTCTGGGACTTCGTCCCTTTGATGTGCAATTGATAGGTAATTCTTATCTATGCATTCTGTTTAATCTCTTGCGTTTCTACATCAAAATGGTTTGCACCTGCTTAGCAGTAGTGAATTTTCCTTATTATTCTACTTCCGAAGTTTCTACTGTTTTACCAAAGGATTGGATATTTTGGTAACGTTTGTAAAATCTGATCAAAGTTACAAAGTGAATCATATTTACTAGCATAAAGTGGCTCAGTATGTGTTCAAATTTGGCATCCCCGAGCTTCACCTTTCTTTTCTTTTTTCCTTTTTTTTTTCAATTTTATTTTGTGTAGGTGGCATGGTTCTTCATAAGGGAGAGATCGCTGAAATGAGGACCGGAGAAGGAAAGACACTTGTTGCCATTTTACCAGCTTATTTGAATGCATTAAGTGGGAAAGGAGTTTATGTTGTGACTGTCAATGATTATTTAGCTCGAAGAGATTGTGAATGGGTTGGTCAAGTTCCTCGTTTCCTTGGTTTGAAGGTTGGCCTAATCCAACGTATGTCACATACTTTTATATTTGCTTACTACATGTTCTCTGAATTCTTATGCACACGTGCACATACGCATATATGTTAGGTATCTTCCTGTAAATTAGTCACTAACTGTTGAGCTATATCATAAATTTGCATTTCTGCTATTTTCTTATGCCTGAGGTTTGAATCAATGTTCGTGGATGGGTGTGCATGTCACCTTCCTTTTGTCTTTGGTTATTATTTCTGCAAGCTAAGGTTGTGATTTTTGGTTGACATGATAATCTAACAACTGTTTTTATTGGCAGAAAACATGACAAGTGAACAAAGAAGAGAGAACTATTTGTGTGATATCACATATGTCACCAACAGCGAGCTTGGTTTTGATTACTTGAGAGATAATCTTGCCACGGAAAGTAATTCTTGCCTTTTTTACTAAATTATCCTACATCATTTACTGGCATTGTTTTGATCCATACATTGAAGAGCTTGCTGGATGTCTATTCTGCCCTGTTTGAATGTATTTTCTGGCATTTACAGAGTGTTGAAGAACTTGTCTTGAGGGGATTCAATTACTGTGTAATTGATGAAGTTGATTCTATCCTCATTGATGAAGCAAGGACCCCTCTTATCATATCTGGACCTGCAGAGAAACCTAGTGATCGATATTATAAGGCTGCAAAAATAGCTGCAGCTTTTGAACGAGATATACATTACACAGTGAGACTTCTAGTAATATTATAAGACTTCACATTTAAAAGTGATTTTTTAGTTTTCAGTAAGCTGAAAGGGGATAATTTATATTCAAATAGCAAAGAGTAATTTTATTTGATATTTTTTCAAGTTCTCTTTCTTACGAAGGCTGTTCTTGTAGGTGGATGAGAAGCAGAAAACAGTTCTCCTCACAGAACAGGGTTATGAGGATGCTGAAGAAATTTTGGATGTAAAAGACATGTATGATCCTCGAGAACAGTGGGCATCGTATGTTCTAAATGCAATAAAAGCAAAAGAGCTATTTCTTAGGGACGTTAATTACATTATACGTGGCAAGGAGGTGCTTATTGTGGACGAGTTTACAGGTCGAGTTATGCAGGTGACAATGTTTATCTAAATAGTGAAATTATTTGTCATTGGCAGTTAAGTTTTCTCAGAAGTGTTATATGCAAAAACAAAATTTAAGGATCTAGAAATTGATTTTTCCTTTCTTTGGAAAGGTGTTAGCTAGACTCATTGATAACTGAAAATACAGTAAATTTGATGCTTTGTCTTTTCTGCCAGGGGAGGAGATGGAGTGATGGACTTCACCAAGCAGTTGAAGCAAAAGAAGGTTTGCCCATTCAAAATGAAACTGTAACCCTGGCATCAATTAGTTACCAAAACTTCTTTCTCCAGGTTTGAGCATTCTATCTCTCAGTTTATTAGATAAAGCAGTTTTAGAAATAAAATTTTAGCTTCACAATGCTTTTTACATATCTCCAGTTCCCAAAACTTTGCGGAATGACTGGTACTGCAGCGACTGAAAGCACAGAATTTGAGAGTATATACAAACTTAAAGTTACGATTGTGCCTACAAACAAGCCGATGATCAGAAAGGTTTGTTCTACCACATCCATATTGATGTTGGTTATTGTTGTGACTAGATTTAAAGATCCTAGATGTGGAAGGTAAGTAACATAAGCAAGTCGCAATTTACAATTGTCTGCCTAGAAGCTAAGAATAAGAATCTGTAAATCTCTGTAAGAGGAAGGGTGCCTTCTTATCTTCAATTTGGAACTCTGTTAAGTTTTTCAGCTCATACGTGACTTTTACTTACTGCAGAACTTGTTTATAAATTATTTAATTTATAAATTATTTAATAACTGTCAATTTTCTTAATTCCACAGGATGAATCCGATGTAGTTTTCAGGGCAACTACTGGAAAATGGCGGGCAGTTGTGGTAGAAATTTCTAGAATGCACAAAACAGGTCGACCAGTGCTTGTTGGCACAACAAGTGTTGAGCAGAGTGATGCACTGTCAGAACAGTTGCAAGAAGCTGGGATTCCTCATGAGGTGAGGCCTTGTTGATTTTGAGGAATTGAATTAAATACGTGAAAAACTGAGAGCAAATCAAGAAGTAAACTGCAGCCTATGGATAAGGGTTCTCTGAATGAGAAAACTAATAGTTATGTTTTCTTAAAGGTTCTCAATGCAAAACCAGAGAATGTGGAGAGAGAAGCAGAGATTGTAGCACAGAGTGGACGCTTGGGGGCCGTTACAATTGCTACTAATATGGCAGGTCGAGGAACAGATATTATTCTTGGTGGAAATGCAGAATTTATGGCAAGGTTGAAGCTACGTGAGATGCTTATGCCAAGGTATCTATAAACTTCATAATGATTGGTCTTTTCTGTACATTTTCCAACTAAAACACTTGAGTAGTTCAAACGGGGAGTCCAGCGATTACATTATAAATTCCAGGTTAATATTCATATTTGTAATTTGTTCTATAAGAATGATTCAGCATACGTGAATCCTACCTAGATAGAGAATTTAATAGCATTCACAAATACTGTATCTCTAACTTGTAGAGTTAACTGGTGTGATACCAAGAAGTTTATGTGTGGGGCTTGGTTTAGAAACTATTGGTTAAGTATCAGAATCGCAAGCCTTAGGAGGGAGGAAGACATTGCCATTACATATGTCATAGTTTCAGTAATGCATGGTTCTTCCCATCATTGAATGGAGTTTGAGCATCTGATCTAATATATGGACAAGACAGGCATCTTATTCAAATTCAGCACTGCTACTCTTACATTGTTGCATGTAGCTCAGGTTACTACAATCTGAAAGAGGTTTATTTACATTGACGTGTATATCTATCATTGTTTGTAATATGTTTTAAAGTATCTAAACGTTGCAGAGTTGTTAAGCCAGCTGAAGGAGTGTTTGTATCAGTGAAGAAACCTCCTCCAATGAAGACGTGGAAGGTTTGGTTTTCATGTTGATTTTTGAAATTGGCAGTTCTTATATTTTCCTTTCTTTTCTGGGATTGTACGCTGACTTCTGATAGAGGTTGCAGGCCATACACTTCATTAGTCTAAGACACATTGTTTATAACAATTCAGGTCAATGAGAGTTTGTTTCCATGCAAACTAACTAGTGAGAATACTAAGTTGGCTGACGAAGCTGTACAGTTGGCTGTAAAAACTTGGGGGCAGAGATCATTGACTGAGCTTGAAGCAGAGGAGCGTTTATCTTACTCCTGTGAAAAGGTATAACAGTGTAATTCTGTATTTGGAAATCAAATTGGCAAAAAAAAATTAAATTTGACTCCTGATGTGAGACATCTGTTTATGATTGTAATAGTTATTTTGCTTTTATGTTTTTAGTTAAAATTATTCGATTAATCTATGTACAGCTCAGTGATATCATAAATTTTGTTTTTTATAGGGCCCTGTTCAAGATGAAGTCATAGCCAAGTTGCGTAGTGCCTTTCTAGAAATTGTTAGAGAATATAAGGTCTATACCGAGGAAGAAAGGAAGAAGGTTAGCTTTGTCTCATTGGTAAAGATTTTACCAATTAGTATCACTTTGCAACTTAATTTATGTCCACATCCCTGCAGGTTGTGTCAGCTGGTGGATTACATGTAGTGGGGACAGAAAGGCATGAATCACGTCGAATTGACAATCAGGTTGAATCTGTCAATATTTTTATGAAATTAGTCAAAGTGACGTGATCATCCATCTAATTCATGCTGTCCTTTCACATTTTCATTTGAAAAGGAAAACTACTGTTTCTTCCTTATTTATATTGTTCCCCTCCCCTGCCCTGCCCGCTCCCCTTCTCCCCCTTTTTCTCTTCTCTTTCTTTTTCTTCCTTCTTTTTTATTTATTTATTTTTCTGTTATGGGATAATTGAAAGTTTGTATTTAGAATGTACTAAAACAGTTCATTGTTTCTGCATAGCTTCGTGGTCGAAGTGGTCGCCAAGGGGACCCTGGAAGTTCGCGCTTCTTCTTGAGTCTTGAAGATAACATTTTCAGGATTTTCGGTGGTGACCGAATTCAGGTTAGCTGTGGGATGCAGTTTTCTAGTTGCTAGTGCTACTGGAGAATTTGTCACAACTTTCTCTTTTGGTCTCTTTGAGGGGATAATGCTGTAGCATATAACATTCTTGATATTGCTACTTACAGGGCTTGATGAGAGCTTTTAGAGTTGAAGACTTACCAATCGAGTCACAGATGCTGACAAAAGCATTAGATGAAGCTCAGAGAAAAGTGGAGAATTATTTTTTCGATATTCGGAAGCAGTTATTTGAGTATGATGAAGTCCTTAATAGCCAAAGAGATCGTGTGTATACAGAGAGGAGACGGGCTCTTCAATCTGACAATCTACAATCTCTTATTATTGAATATGCAGAATTGACGATGGATGACATTGTAGAGGTGACCTGTTTAAGGACTTTGTTATGTGAATTTTTCATCCAATCTCTTGTGCAGTGCCCTGTACCATAAGGACTTTGTTATGTGAACTTTTCATGCAGTGCCCTGTACTATAGTCTATACTTATGTGTCTAGTTTCCAATATTTCTTACTGTAACATTATCATGAGCAGGCGAATATCGGCTCTGATGCTCCAAAGGAAAGTTGGGATCTAGAAAAGCTTATTGCAAAACTTCAACAGTAAGCATTTCATAATTCCCTGTGCTTAGTGCTGTATAAAAAGTAAAATATGAATTTTGTTTGATGGATCAAAAAGCATGTTTAGTTCTTGCATGTGATATTGATGCAGAGGTTGCAACTTTTGTTTCTTTTTTGAAATATTTTGGGCAAACCAGAAACTATTTTGTTGCAGCTTTAGTATGGCCAAATTATTTTGTTGATCATATTCTCTGATGAAATCAGAAACTGGTGCTTCTATAGTTAGATGACCTTTATATGGGATAACTTTCTTGTTTAATATGTCTCTTTGAATAACTTACTGACATGTACTACTGTAATTGTAGGTACTGCTACCTGCTGAATGATTTGACCTCTGATTTGCTGAGCAGCAAGTGTTCAAGTTATGAGGACTTAAGGGATTACCTTCGTCTTCGAGGACGTGAAGCGTATTTGCAGAAAAGGGTTAGTATGCTAGTCGCATTGCCGGAGAAGGTTTTTGTTGTTTGTTAGGGAGCCCTAAATCTTTTTATTATAATTAGTACAAAGTTCATTTAGTCTTTGAAATATTGCAATGTGATGTGCTTAGAACTTGACATTGTGCATCTTATTTCCGCCATGAAATTGAATCTGCATGGTTTGGATTCAAGTGGGTTTGCCCACCAACAGTCCCGTGCACAATATTGGTATCTGTACTATGTATTCTCATCTTTCCCTTCTAAAAACCTTTGATTTACCCTCCCTGTTTGAACTGTTATAGGACATTGTGGAAAAAGAAGCACCAGGCCTGATGACAGAAGCCGAGAGATTCTTAATTTTGAACAATATAGATCGCTTGTGGAAGGAACACTTGCAAGCGATAAAGTTCGTACAGCAAGCTGTGGGCTTGCGTGGATATGCACAGCGTGATCCACTTATTGAGTATAAGCTGGAAGGGTACAATCTCTTCTTGGAGATGATGGCTCAGATAAGAAGAAATGTTATATATTCCATATATCAGGTTGGCACCAGGCCAAATCTGGAAATTATGACATCGCTAATTTTCCATTTTGCTAGTTATAAAATGCTATTTCTCTCTCAATGATGCCTGTATTTTGGTATTCTCTTTGGCAGTTTCAACCTGTAGTAGTTAAGAAGGATCAAGAACAAAGCCAAAATAAGAAGTCGGCCAAACTTGTCACAAATGGTAGAGGTGGTAACAAGAATGTTGATCCAGTTGGTGCCGCAGAGTCCCCTTCATCGGCTGCAAGCGCATGAGACTTGCATCAAGGAAAAATCATATAAAATTTGCAAGTGATGGAAACAATCCAGCAAGTCGTCGTATTCTCGCGAATAGTAAATGGTAATAGTTTGTTGAGAATATAAAGCTTCCGCCTGGGTGAGGGAGAAAAAAACGGAGTTCTATTAACTGTACCATAGGGGAACCACGCCACTGAAATCAGGAAAGATCAAGAATTGTAACATTAACATAGGGTTCATTTTTCCACCAATTACAATGAGAAGAAATAGGAAAATATATCAGGTGCCCATCTCTTCTTCTTCAACAGTATTCTAATTGATAATAACTCATTTTGGCAGTTCTGTCGATTTGATCAGACATGCTACACCTACAGATACAGAAATAAGCTTTTGGACAATGTTACTTCTAGGACAAGAGACATAACCTGGACATTATCAGAAAAAAAAGAAAAGTTGTCATATGCGAGCAGAGCATTTTAAGCCATAATCGTCACAAGACGAAACAACCAGCAGGAAAACCAGAAAATAGTAGCTTCCAGCAACGCTTCAGTTTATGGTCGCTTAACCCATTGAATGCATTGGTGCTGTATGAACTATAAACGCAATATTTCTTCATCGCTCTAACAAGCTCATAAAATTATCCTTGGCCGTATTTCACTTGTCCTGCAATGCTTATAAAACCATAGCTGTGCAGATCATACCTCATTGACAGGAGGAGCCAAAGGCATCTCAGCCGACTTCAGGCACCCTGTTCCAAGGTTTAATTCATCGTCACCATGAAGAATTTCCAAAACGATTTTCTATAGAATTTATTTTATTCTACATGAAATGATGTATAAATTAATCTTTTGAAAAAATGAAATTAGTTTAAAAGAAAATTGAGGATAATATAGTTTGTGAAAGTAATTACACTTTTATTCCAATGGTTATTGCTGTTCTCAATTTAACAAGTTCACCTCGTCTCAAAGACCCTCCTTTCTAATCCTTAACAAGATTACTGGGTCCTTCTTCAATGAAGCCAAGTTTGGCAGATGCTTTGTTAGCCGTTTTGGGTTGCAATCAGAAGCAATTAATATGGCCTAAATAGTCTAAGAGATTCGTTACTTTTCATCTGAAAGTTATAATTTAACAAAGTATTAGCAATTCGAACACAACGGTAACTGACCTGAAGTTGAGCTGGAGGCGGTTTCCAATGATGGGCGGCAAGAATGAAGAAAATATGAGATGGCTTTTGAGAGAAGCCTCCCACCTCGGCCATAGGCAACACCAAATTCAAGAGCACGAGTCACTTCATCAACTCCAATGGCAAATTGTTGCCTTATGAAATGAACCCATAAATTGTAACACAAATAAAAATCAATAAAAAAAAATGTAGGAATCCGAAGTGTAACAAATAACAACCTTAAACCAAAATTTCTCCATCAGTAAGATTCTGCTCAGAAGCATTGTAGACTCTATTGCCCTGTTAATAGGCGAAACCGATATCAAAAACTAAAATTGAAATCCAAGAAAGAAAAAATTAACTGAAACTAGAAAATCATTTGCGATGTTACCCATGAATTAGTTTGAGAAAAAGAGCAAGACGCTCTCCTTCATAGCAGCTGCACGATCAAAGACCACAGAGTCGAGATTTTTTCATAAAATTGCATTCTTTTAAAGTAGAAACTAAACCCCCCCAAAAAAATGCTAAAATAAACAAGAAATAATTAATCTTGCTCTTGAAGAACGAAGGTAGAATTCGACGCGTCTGTAGTAATTTTAGGAGCTCTACCTTTGTTTCGCACCGTTGCGTTTCGTTTTTGTTTGGAGGTTTAGAGACTGGGTTTTTGGTTTTCCATTGATTGCTACCTGTTCGAAAAATGCCCAAATGGGTTAATCGCATTTGCAAGCCCAACAAGTTCAGCCCAACGGCTTACCTACATTAGATTTAGACCTGAATTGTGATCCACGTGTCAATATAAAGTGAAAAATGGGAAGAAAAAGAAAGGGAATATTATATAAATATATTGTTTTTTAATTTTTTTTTTCAATTTTATAATTATTTTTTTTTATTTTTCTTGATTTTTAGTATATATTTGATATATGCTTGATATATGTATAATATATTTTTTAAAAAATATTTTTAGATATATAGTATTTTTGAAAAAATATTTTTAGGTGTGTAATATTTTTAATTTTTTTTTTAAAATAATAATAATAATAATTTTTTTAATTTTTTCAATATTTTTGAAAAAAATCTCAAAAAAATCCCTCCAACGAAAGAGAAATGGTCCCTTCCCCTTTCTCCTCCTAGCTCGTCCTGCAAGTTTTTTTTTTTTTTTTTCCTTGGGGATGAGACCAAAAGAGTACGTAAATTTTAGGTTTGTTGTTTTAATGTTTTGGTACAGTTTAGGACTGTTCATTGAATGGACCACTAGTGAAAGTAAAGTGTTTCTCTCCTCCAGTGGAGCCGGAATCCTAAAATTAGGTATCTATCTATATTATATTTTTAATATAAAAACTAAAAAAATTATAAATTAAATTGATAAGATATATAAATAAATAATTTAATTATTAATCTAATTTTAATATAAATATATGAATTCTCAAAAATTAATAAATAGAAAATAAATAATTTAATTTTTTATCCAACCCTTCTCTTATATTGAATATTTAAAAAATAAAATCATTATAAAATAAGAATATCAAAAATATAATAGATTATATAAAATAAAATATATATGAAATTTAATTTTAATAATAAAAATTTAAATAATTTATAAAATTATTACTTATTTATTATCAATTGGAGATGATTAAAGTTAAAGAATAATTCGAGTTGATTTAGTAAAAAATTAAATTTACAGAATTTAGTTGTAATTAAAAAAATAAATAAAAATAAAACATTAAAAGAGAAGATGGAGTGAGATGAGTGGGAAAAAAACAAATAAATAAAAAAATAATAATTAATTGAGAAATCGATGGACTTTTATTTGATTTTTTTTAATGGTTACATGATTATCAATGGCTATATATTATCTATTAATATTTATTTGTGAGTTTGTGTAGTGAATTTTTTTTTAAATTTAAGTGTTTTTAATTAATGGACTGACTATTTATATTTATTGATGGAGTTAATTAACATATGTTATAATATTAATTTTTTATTTAGAGAGAATACTCATAGAAATTCAAAAAATCACAAATTGACATAATATAAATATATATATATATAATTTTTTTTTGTTCAAGGTGTGTCTGTGCACACCCTAAATTATTCGTGGCTCCATCACTGCTCTTCTCTTTTTCAAAGGCGAAACTATAAATTATAATTTGGGGATAAAATATAATATAAAAAAATTAAGGCAAAATATAATATAAAAAAAATTAAGTTTAGGAGAAAATATGTATAAATATCTAATTTTAAAGCGTCTTAATATAAAAATATAGGTAAAAATATAAGTAAAAAAATAAAATTTTAAAAAAAAATTGGAGGCCATGTATACATATTTTTAAAAAAATATAAAAAAAAATGAGTAAAAAAATAATTTTGTAAAAATTTGTGGGCTATATAAATACAAATCCTTAAATTTGAGGGGGGCAATATATAGATATTTTAAAAAATATAAATAAAAGGTTTCGTTCCTGTTCCTCCTCCTCCTAATTCGGTTGGTGGATCCTAAGATTGATACGTCGGATTAATTCCATAGTTAACCTTTTAATGGTTTATGACAAAAAAAAGATAAACAACTTCAATGATATTTGTGTTTATGATAATTTTTTTGAATTATCTTTTTTAAGTATTAGAGAGAGAAAATATTTATTGATTAAATTTATAAAATTATAAATATATTTAAATTTATAAAAACTCATATTTTTTAATTTTTATTATTAAATATATAAAAAATACATAAAAATAATAAATTTAATCGTTATTGATGGTTAGCGATGGTGATCGATGATTACCGATAGTGAGTATTGATAATTGGTAAATTAATAAATTTATATTTATATATTTTTTTATTATAATAAATTTATCAAATTTTATAAAATAATTTTTTATTTTGAAAAGAGAAAGAAAATATTTTATATTAAATAATTTTTTGAAAAGTTTCAAACATAAGAATATTCGTAAAATAAACGGACTGTAACAATCTAATTTAAGTGACGTTATAGATGGAAAGGGACCTCCTAGTTGGTAAGAGTAACAATAAAAAAACCATGTGGATATTATTATATATGATAACAAAATAAAATGAATTTGGATACTCAATTCTATTTTTGCCAACTACCAATTCAATGTATCTTATCTCATTAATTCAATTCAATTACTTGTCTTTATCTCCAAGGCAAAATCGCACAAATATTGGGATTTGTTAACTATTCGTACTACTATGTATATGTTTTCCCATTTATCAGTCAACCATGTAATAAAAGTTAGCGAAAGAAATTAAAATAGTGTTTATTTATTGTAAGGCATCGCTGTTGTTATTGGTCAGTTGGTCCTACAGTTGTTGGAGGAGAAAGTATGCCTATATCATGCAATGCTTTTGCTCTCAATATCATCTTCTGAGATAATACCATACAATTAACTGCGAATTTCACATACTTATTTAAAGTACATCACTTTATATTTTACTTTGTAAAAGGCTAATTTAATTATTAATAATTTTATTTAAAAAATTGATTTATTATTATTAGTTTAAATTCATAATTAGCAAAAAGAATGGCTACCATATAGTAGAGAAAAAAATTTATTGTTATAAGAATCATATTAAATCTATATATTCATGAATCAATCTCATTTTCGATTTAATTTAGTTTTTTTATCATTTTTATGAAAATATGTTTTAATTCGATTGAATTGACAGTATAATTAATTGACCCAAAATCGATTCAACTAAATATTTAACTTTTAATTTTTTTTATAAGTTAATAATCACTCTTGAGATTCAAATTCTAGTCTATAAAAATATTAACAGAACACTAATCATCTAAATCAAATATTAATTGTTGATAGTTTTATGATATATATAATAAATTTGATAACAACTTAGTAATATATATATATTATATTTTAAAATAAATTATATTGTAAAATTAATTTTAATAAATACCTTCCAACATAAGTTAACAATAAAATTATTAAATCATTATATTAATTTAATTATTTTTTATTTAATTCCTATTTAAACTTCTGACTTATGATTTTTTACCTTTACCGTTTTAAAGATTATACTGAGTTTTTTTTATAAAATTATGAATTTTTTTTATAAAATTAAAAATATAATATAAAAAAAGTTATTATCTCAACAAGCTAGCTAGCGTTAATATTTAGCCGCGTAATTAACTGATCCGAAATCAATTTAATTGGATATTTAATTTTTATTTTATTTTAAAAATTAACTATAATTCTTGAAATTTGAATCCTAACTTATAAAAATATTAATAGAACACTAGCCATCTAAATCAAATATTAATTGTTGCTAATTTTATGATTTATATAATAAATTTGATAATATATATATATAATTTTTATTCATAAAAATATATTATTTCATTTAAAATAAATTATATTGTAAAATTATTTTTAATAACTACCTTTCAACATAAATTAACAATAAAATTATTAAATATATTATATTAATTTAATTATTTTTATTAATCTTATTTAAACTTATGATCCATGACCTTTTGCTATGCCGATTTAAAGATCATATTTTATATAGAAAGAATGGAAATTTTTTAATAAAATTTTTTATTGAAAGAATCGATTTAATTATTGAGAGTAAGAATTAAAAATAAAATCATTAATTGTCCCGTTAGCTAAAACAATGAATTAACACCCTCTAAATACAGCAGTTAATTAATGATTTTGATCCTTAAAGATATAATAAAAATAAAAAAGAAATTAAATAGTTGGAGAATATATTTGGTTTGATAGGTTCCTCTATGTTAATGTGCTTTTACGCTAAGAATAAAAAACAAGAGACAGCCCATGTGTGTTCAGCTAAATTGTAGTGTAATAATAATATTAATTAATTTTTAATTGGTATTTACATTTAACCAGAGTAGTAGTATAACAATTAAATTAATTAATTTATTATATATAAAGTAGAAGAAGCCATATTTCATATATACTTGTATTGTAACATCTGTTTCTCTTTACGACATAAGATGGTGATGCTGCTTGTCTTTTAATTAATAATGTGCCAGAGACAAATGAGTGGTTGGCTGTATATATATATATATATATATATATATATGTTTTGGTCCATTTATATTTATTTTATCTTTGCATTGACCATATTATATATTGCCTATTTATAACATATAGTTTAATTTCCACGGGAATCATAAACTTGTACATATGCTTTTACAACTATATTATGATTTGATTAGCGAAAATTGATTATTATATAATTAAATAAATTATTAATTTTTAAGAAAATAAAAATAAAAATTCTGCCACAATCAAACTGGTATAAGAATATATTAATTAAGTGGGTAGTAAGTTAGTATACTTCAGTATTCAGTACTGTGGTTCCCATTAATCTGAATTTTATGATTAAGATCTCATTAGATAAAGATGTGCTCTTAATTACCTTTTAAGGGAATTTTAATCAAAGTCCATTATTAGTGATGTACAAGTTAAGACAGACAGTTAATTATGTTAATTAGTTTAATTTACAGCTATATATGTGAAAGAGATTGGTGAAAAAAGGAAAAAAAAGTGTCATTGTTCGAATAGAATTCATACCTCATTACTATAGCAATAATAATTCAATATCTTTGGTAGACCCATAAATCGATGATGGTCCCTTCTTCCTGTTGTATGTTTCACTTTCACATGTTATACATACTTGAAAATGGAAGCTTATTTTTATTTTTTCATTCAAAAGTTAATGGGGCTTGCTTTGGTTATTATACTGTTTTATACAACCTGTTAAACCAGTTAAGAATAATAGGAGAAAATAATATTTAAGAAAAATAAAATCTGAATTCTTATTTACCAGATAAATCAGATTATACAGATCTGAGATAGATCATAACTGAGTTAAAGAAAAAAAAAATCATTAGTTGGAGTTAATAAATAAATATTGATCACCTAAAATCTAATTTAATTGTAAAAAATTTTAAATTTTATAAAAAATGTTTTGAATTCAAATTTTTTATTAACAATTAGGCGTGTAATTTATAAAATAAGTATGATATCACTTAAAATTCTTTTTACCTCATTTTTAAATTAATTATTAACATCTAAACTCTTAGGAAAATAATATAATAACACAAAACTCTTCAAAAGAAAATTAATAAATAAATATTGGTCTAAAAAATAAAGTTTGGTTAGTTGATGCATGCGGACCAATACCATGTAAATATCTTTTTGGACAATCTTATTACAAGTCATGTTTGGTTAATGGGACATTGGATACCCTACTTTGGAAACCTTAACCTTCTTTTTTATTTTAATAATTCCACAGATATTTTAGACTTTCCCTGGTTCTCTTCTGTATTGTGTATTTCTGTTTGTACCGCCTAAGACTTTGTCCCCTTCTTTCTGGACAATTTTTCCAAATTGGTTATTTTGTTAACTATCCTTGTTCCATTTATGCCCCTTGAAGAGTTGTTTAAATTGGTTGGAGTTCATTTTTTAGGGGTATTACGGTAATTGTTTTAAAGCAATGAATAACTTTGTTCTTCTTTACACATTCCCTCTGTTAGTTGTCTGGTTCAAGGTTTTAATCCTGGTATTAATTCATGTCTTTTTGTAGTAAGGAATTGTCTCTTTTTCTTTTAATTTAGGTTTTTTGGGTTTCTTTAAGAATAATCCATCTCTTTGTTCCTTATTAATTTAATAAATAAATGCTTTTAATTTATCAATGATGATGTTTATAAACAAATTCAATATGCAATATTATGTAGAATAATCATCTCTTTGTTCGTTATTTATTTAGTTCCGTTCTTTTTATATCATTTTTTAAATAGATAAATTCTAAAGAAATATATACATAGAATATAATCGATTGGATAAACTCTAAATATATATTAATTATTGCAAAATTATTATATATATTAAATATAAAAATTTATCTCATATATCTAATTAATAATGATAATATATTTTAATTAAAATAATTATTTTATTTTTAATCCTATAAAAAGAAATTAATATTTTTTTTTACTCATATTATTGAATGGATATATAAACCTAACATAAATAAGTATTTTTCATTAATTAATATTAAAAATTTCATATAGAAAACTTGATTTTATCAAATAAGATATTATTAAGATCATGTATATACTTAGTTATATTTTATGTTTTAATTATTTTTTAAAAATATATAAGATTATATGTTCAAAATAATTATAGTCCTAATCTAATTATAAAAAATAATAAAAAGAAATTTGCCCAATAAAAAAAAATCCACTTTATATGATACAATAATATTAAAAAAAAAGCATTGTAAATCACAAATTGAATTTATTTGGATCCACTAATCAAAATCGCACTACAGCTGTTTTTATAAGCTAGTTTTTGTCTATATGTCTAACTCTCACTCCAGCTATCACCATAATTGCACACTTGAAACAAAAACAGAAAAAAACAAGACACTTTAAGGAAAAGATACTTTTATATATATATATATATATATCTTAATTTAATTTTAATCTTAAAATTAATAAGAATCAGACCAACTTATATACATATATGATAAAAAATTTCATATTTAATTGTTATTATAGGATTTAATTTAAAAAATATTTATAGCCTGCACTGAAGAGAAAAGGGAAGAAATAAAATGTTAATTAGTTAGGTATAATTATGATGGATTTTAGATTTTTTTTAACAAAAGAACTTATTTTTAATAAAAGGAAGGTCTCTTTCTTAAATATTATTTAGTGAATACTATAATTTCTTTCATTAAAATCCATTAAGGCACAAAATTTTTTAACTGAATCCGATCTATTATATTAAATTATGGACTATTAATTCACATAAATAAATTCTAATATCATTAGTAATATGTAATATGAGATGGTGGATTAAAAAAAGAAAAGAAAAATTAAAAACTTGAAAAAAATGATATGGAAAAACTTAATTTTCATCTAAATAAATAGTTATTTAAAATGATTGAGATATGTCGGTTTTTTTTTTATAATTATATATTTAAAATACAATTTAAATATTAAATTAAATAAGTAGCTCAATCTTTATCTATTTTCCTTAAAAACTACTTATTTTAAATTTAAACAAAATAAGTCATTTGCCGAGGAAAATCATAGTGAATCTTTGATGTTAAAATTTTCATTCCCTGATATTAAAAAAACAAGTTAATAATAGCGGTTTAGTTAAATTGGTTATATTATTTCCTTAATCACTTGCTATTATTATTATTATTATTATTATTTTTAATTTCACAAAAAAAATTACAAGTCCAATTCTGGGACGGAGACTACAAATGGTTTAATAGAAATGGTTACGAGAGACGAGAGAGAAGCTTATCCCATGCAAAAATTGGGAAGTTTTGATCTTTATCTAATACTCTCTGCGTTCATCTCTTCAGGAGAAACCAGTGCAACTGTTAGCTCTAGAAACACAGTCAGTTGGGTTTCATCGAGTATTTTGCCTCTTTTATTCCCCTTTTGGGTGTCCAAGTTTTTTGGATTGGGGTTTAAAATCTTGAAGAAGAAACAGGGGAAAGAGAGAGAAAGAGTAATGGAAGAGCAGGTGAAGGAACAAGGGGGACCTACTGCTTGATTTTGGCTGGCAGCAACGGTCACTGTCAATGATTTTTCTTCTTTGGCTGGTGTTGGTGGTTTCTCTCAATATCTAATCAGTAATTACACTGACAGACACACACACACATTACACTTACTTGCAATATTTGCTTAGGGGGAGATCTTGGCGATCAAGATCCCTGCCCTATCTTTATCAACTTATTTTCCTTTCCTTTATTATTTTGTGGGAATTTCTTGGTGGGTATTGTTCTCTGGCAAGGAAGGTGAAAATTAAGCTGCTTTCTTTTGGTGCTTGGGCTCTATAGGGAAACAGCAGATTTCAGTCATATGAGGAGATCTTTTACTGTAAGTTATTGTTTTCTATCTTCATGTTCTGTTTTTACATTTTCGATTACAAGAAAATTTATAGCAGAACCCCTGAATTAACTTAATTCAGTCATAGATTACAAAACCAATATGAAAAATAATAAGAAATTCAATGGGATCGGAAATTCTAAACTGGGATATACCTCTTTGACAAAATGTAGCTCAACTGGTTGGATTTTTTGCCCATCAATGTGGTATATGTAATCAAATCTTTGTGCTATTGCATTTGAATCGTGTTATGAAGCTATTGTATTTACTTAAATTCTTATTTTGATTTTTTGTTGTTGTTTGCTTGACTGGCTTTTCTCTGTATTCTGTTTTTCTATCTTCTGAACTTTGTTGGATGATCAAGGTTATCACAGTTTCGCAATAAGTAAACCCTTGCTCGGATCTCATTCTTCTTCTGTTAGTCAGTTGTGATTTTTTTTCTCTTCCTTTTTCCTTTCAGCTAGTGGATGTGCTTCTGGTTCTTGCACTGTTCAGTGATGTTCCCTGGCTTATCAGGGGCAGTTCACATTGCAAACGCGCTCACTCTGCAGCTATTCGGCCTCACAGTGTCACTATTACTGAATTTGGTGCAATTGGGGATGGGATAACTCTCAACACTAAGGCATTTCAGAATGCTATTTTCTATCTCAATTCCTTCTCTGACAAAGGTGGTGCTAAGCTCTTTGTCCCAGCTGGCCGGTGGTTGACAGGCAGCTTTGATCTCATCAGTCATCTGACACTGTGGTTAGATAAGGATGCAGTGATTCTTGGATCAACGGTAAGTTCTCACTTTCATCCCAAAGGATACATGTATATGTAATAGGTTACACTTATTGCCAGTTTTCTGCAGTCTATACTCTGAATTTGACCTGTTTGCAGTTGATCTAAGCTAGGAAGTATATGAGGGATCTAAGAATTAATGTTATAATAAGACATGTAATTAATGTGCATGCCAGGGAAGTTGTCTCTGTCTTAATTTAAGTAAATTAGTACTCCATGGAGTTGATATGCTAATTAATGCAAGAATGACAGCAAATCTGTGATTTCGGTGCTTCATTGCTATCCACTTGTGCAAGTTGAGCCCCTAGTCTAATTGGACAGTGCTATCTCTTGTGACTCTGGGGCCGTAGTTATGATATTTTGGCTCATATTATTAAAAGAAAACTTGACCTGCAAATTCCAGAATTCTGGTGATTGGCCAGTTGTTGATCCTTTACCATCATATGGCCGAGGGAGGGAATTGCCTGGTAGGAGGCATCGAAGCCTCATTTATGGTCGCAATTTGACAGATGTTGTTATAACAGGTAGGTGATATCAATGAATGATTAATTTCCGTGTTTATTTTGTTTGCTTCCTTAGCATCACTTGTTCCTCCATGCAGGTGATAATGGAACTATTGATGGTCAAGGCAGCATATGGTGGAATTGGTTCAAAACCAAAAACCTGAACTATACCCGGCCCCATCTGGTTGAGTTAATGAACTCATCTGGGATAGTCATCTCAAATCTGACCTTCATAAATTCACCATTTTGGACAATCCACCCTGTTTACTGCAGGTTTGTCCCTCCAAATGGACTATAATGCATTTCTCTTCCTTTTCTGTTAGACTTGCAGTTTTTACAGTACCATATAAAACTGTGCAAAAGTGAAACTTTCATGAATTAGGGGGAGAGTTGAGATTGTTTTTCTGGATGAACAGCCAAGTTATTGTCCAAAATGTTACGATTCGTGCTCCTCTTGATTCTCCAAACACAGATGGGATTGATCCAGGTAAGATTTCTTTGCTAGGCTGGAATCTTTTCATTTGTAATTATGAATGACAGATGCTATGGTTTGAAATGCAAATTTTATAGAAAAATAATTAGTTCTTCCTGTGGTAGTTCTAATTAAAGCAATAAATTTTCAGATATTCTCTAGCTGTTGTAGTCATGGAACCTACAATTTTTTTGGGCAGAGAAATATTTGTTCAGCAATAGCAATTTCAACTTTGCATTTTTGACCATTTTCAATTACTTGCTCCAAATACTTTCTTAGGTGTCTCACCTATCCATTTAAATGCATTCAGATTCATCAGATGATGTTTGCATTGAGGACTGTTACATTAGCACTGGTGATGATCTAATTGCCATCAAAAGCGGGTGGGATGAGTATGGCATATTGTATGGTCGCCCTTGCAGAAACATTACTATTCACCGGCTTGTTGGACAAACTCAAAGTAGCGCAGGGATTGCAATTGGAAGTGAGATGTCTGGAGGTGTGTCAGAAGTCCATGCTGAAAATCTCCAATTTTACAACTCGAGTACAGGTATTAGGATAAAGACGTCTCCAGGAAGGGGTGGCTACGTGAGAAACATTCATGTATCAAATCTAACGTTGACTGATGTAAATATAGCAATAAGGTTCACTGGTCGTTATGGGGAACACCCAGATGAGCATTTTGATCCTGAAGCTCTTCCAATTGTTGAACGGGTAACCATTGAAGATGTCACAGGAGAAAACATCAATTATGCAGGCATTCTAGATGGCATAGAAGCAGATACTTTTCTTGACATCTGCTTATCGAACATAACCCTCAATGTAACCTCCAAGTCTCCCTGGAACTGTTCATATATCCAAGGATATTCTGATTCAGTGTCTCCAGAAACTTGTGAACCTCTCAGGGAGAGTATCTACCCTGATCATTACTCCGATTGTTACCATCTATCTAGTCATTTGCTGAATTCAAGTAATCAAAACAGAGGTAATTGGTGGCTATCTTGGTAAATTTATGGAAGCTTAGTATTTGTTTGGTGGTCAACTCACCTTCGATTGTGAATGGTCAATTAAGTTCAAATATTGATTCTTGTCATTTCTCAACACAACTGCTCATTGCCATGGTGAAGAAATGATTGCCTGACATATAGAGTGTTGCTGATTTGTTGTTGTTGACTCGTGAGTGTATTGAGAAATGATATTTTCCTGTAACTTAGTGTGCAGAAACAAATAATTGAGTGATTTACCAGAAAGTGAAAATAGAATGAGTTTACATCTTCAAATCCCTCCCTCTCTCAACCCTTATTTGTTTTATTATTTATTTTTGTCTTGGAAAAGTTTTTGTTCTTTTTCCAATTTGATTCCAATACCACTTTCTTGTGAACCCACCGAGGAATGGTCTAGCCTATTTCCTGGAAAGTTGCCTTACAGGAATAAGAAATAGGCTCCAACGAATTTCACTTTCAGCAATATAATGCACTTTATCATTTTGTTGAGTATCCATAATAATAGGGACAGATTTAGAGGTGGGACCAACCCTGACCTTATTATTATGCTGAGAAAAAAACAGCACTGCTGTCTTTTCAGTACCCTTCTGGATCTAGTTTCCTCCAAAATGCAGCCAACAAATTTCCAGGTTCGATGACATCCAGGTACATTATAGAATAACTACCACGGACTTCTCAACTCCACAATGAGGACTCCCTGATGGAAGTTGATATGTAAAATATTGATCCAGGCAGAAAGTTTGCTGTGCAAAAGGAATTTGAATTGAATGACATTGGTGATTCATGTAAATTTCTAGAACTTGGGTAGAGTACGCACAAATCAATTAATGAACTTTTCTCAAAGGTTGAGAATTCAAAATCTCAAGCATAATATAATATATTATCTAGGAGACGCCTCACATGCATCTTTCTTTATAACAGAACATAAAACCTGCCTTGAAATATAGGTTTCAAGCTCCTTGGAAACCTCTGTCAACTTCAAGTCAAAACTACTTCTGTACTTCTGTTTTGGCGATGGAACAATGCCAGAAAACATAGCTGCAGAGCCTGAAAATCGCCTTCTTGGACTCGAAAACCTTCCTGGTGATCCTAGAGCCCTCCCTTTGGAAATAAGAGGTGTTGATCCTGATCCCACACTAGTCACATTCTTGTCTGGGTTCATCATAGGTCCGCATTTTGTCTCCAAGGGTAGTGGCTTCAGTGAATTTTGTTGCACAAATAAGTTTTGTTTTCTGAACCTTTCTCTGGCCTTCTCAGCTGCTAGGAGAGCTTTCTCTCTGCTCAGCTTTATCAGCTTCCATGGATTGATACTTACATAGAAGCCCTGTTTCTTGTTTAAGATGGAAGGCTCAGGATCCCTATCAATCCTAATGGAAAGCCTTGTTGGTTTCTGAATATAAATGAACCATTCAGTGTGATTCATCTGCTCATTTCACTTCTTCAATCACATAATAAATATAATAAGATTGTTCATATAGTACATACCTGATTTCCTTTGTGTCCTCTGCATATAAACCGCGAAACAAATGTTGACTTTTCAGGTGAGTCAAAATCAGAGTCTGAAGAGAAATCTGAATCATCAAATGGATCTAGTTCCATTGATTGATTCTCCTCTTTCATTGCCAGGATATAGTCATATGTTCTCATTCCCTGCAGAACAAATTATTAGAATTTTTTTTTGGATGCATCAGAAATGTTTAAAGGGGAGAGTTAGGGTTTGAATTCTAGACTTTCGATACTAAGAGACATGCAATCGACTGCTGGATTACTAATGTAATGGTGAAACTGTAGGACTTTAGGCCAAGAAGGCCTACAAAATTCAGAATTAGTTTCTAATATACTTGTGTTGTTTCTTAGCCATCGAAGTCCATTCTCATCATCCATTATCATTAAAAGGGAACCATCATAATAATTACCTTGCGTATGAGAACAACATGAAAGAAGAAAAGTTGTCCCATAGCAGCTGAACTATAAGCTGTCATTAAAACCAACAAAACCTGTAACATTGTGTCATATTGAAATAATTAGCAACAGATAATTTTCTGTAAATAGAACATAATTTAAATGATCTTTTTACCGATATTGTGACAAGAACCCCTCTTGGGAACTCTACATATAGCTTCCTCTGTAGTTCTCTCTCTATTCCTTTCTTATCTGCAAAGCACCTGATGAATATAGCAATTGCAGTCCCTCCTTCTATGATTAACTGTACCAATAACAATTATTGATGCAGAAAGTAAGTAGATAAAGAAAAAACTGAGAATTGAAATTCCTTTAGTAGGGAACACAGTTATTTGGTCTCTAAGAACTGAAAGAAATAAAGCTACTGACCATTAACAAGACAAATATCATTAGAAGAATGAATGTTGTGTAGTTCCTTTTGCCAACACAATTATTCAACCACTGGACCACAAAACAAGCAAGTTCATTGATGTTTGATGGCAGTTGTCAAAAAGAAAATTTATGAGAAATAAAGGCATTAGACAACCAACATTAGATTGACGAAAAAAAAAAAGGTCCAGCTTCTTAGTTCTTACCCTGCAATGGTGGTCAAACCCTTCAACACAACGGTTGCAGGTTCTACAGTGCTTGCTGTGCTTCTTCACCTGAGAGAAATTTATTGCACCGGTATCATTTTCTATGCATTTCTCTCTAATTATCTTTCAATTGAAAATCATTAAACTATGAGTTTGGTATGTCTAACCTCAAAATCACATATCGAGCAATAAGATATATCATCGTCTTTAAGATCAGGTGCAATAGAATCATCCTTCAGGACAAGGGGAAATGGGAGCAATGGCTCCATTTGAGCATTGGTCTTCAATGGATCCAGGTACTTTCTCCTTATAAAAGTCCTGAGGATCTTCCTCTCCAGCCTTCTGAAAAACCTCACGACTATTTGACTCAAGATAAACCCACAATTAAACTTATTGGATTGAGCTCGTTTATTCTTTCTAACGCTGGTTTTATCGGTTGGGTCGATGGCAGTGCACCTAATAAATAAGCACATAACTGAAATTGCCTAAAAAACAGAGCAACGAATTTCGGTCAGATTTATGTTAAATTGATAAAAAATTTCGGCTAATTTGATGCATTACCACTAAAGAAAATACTGTGGTGACTGTGATTTCTGCAATTCTGTTCCCAAGGAAGAGCCCAAGAAATGTATAAAAGGCAACAGCAAGGAAACTGTAAACTGCCATTCCCACAATCTGCAATACAGAACTCAAGATTTCAACATATGGGTATTTATGGATTTCAATAAATTTACGCATTAACACAGAAATTCAATAAACAAAGAAAAAAAAAACTAGCTTTCTGATTTACTTGTGAGGCAATTGCAATAAAAGAAGAGACTTTTCTATGCTTGAAAAAAAAAATAATAATAAATAATAATTAACACTTAAGCAAGAACAAAATACGTAATCCTATATACCTAATAAGATGTTCTATTAAACTTAATTCGAGCAAACTAAATGTGGGTATATACCTGTAAAGGATGGAGAGGGCGTTGCCAGCCATGGCGCCTCATGGTTTTCTTTGTTAAGCACTTTAGAGGTGTGTGGATTTGGTAGCAGCTTTTGGATCCAAACTAAGAAAAGATATTACTGGGTGTATAATTTAACAATCCATAGGATTTGGGAAATAAAAAAAAATTAGCCTCTGAGAGTTAAAGATTTAAGTTTTGTTGTTAGCCTGTTTGCTCTCTCTGTCCTTCACGCAGAAAAGAAATGGGATGACTCTTTAACGGTCGACTACTGGAATGGGTTTTGAAATTTGAAAGGCGAAGCTCTCTGTTTAACTTAATAGAAATCTGCGGGGCCAGTATAATGACTTTAAGTTTCACACACCTGATCTGAGCCGCCTGGCTTTGCTCATCTGTGCTGATGCATGTTGGTTTGGACTTTCTGGTTTTGGATCTTGACGTTTACATTTACTGAATCCAAATCAAACGGTTGATATTAAAACAGATGGCTCAGTTATTAAAAAAAAATTCAGTTTTGTGCAGTGTTATGGATCATTGACTCATGGCCGCTTAACTTTAGCCCAAATCTAATGGCCCAACTTAAGCCCATGTCTGCAAGAATAGTTTTAGTTTAGAAAGTCTAATTTGAAGATGATTTATTACATAGAATAGTCCAACTCACTTAAAATATTGAGATCTGAACTTATTAATCAATTTAATAAAATATGTATTATTTGTTAGCCTATTCTATTAATAAAGAAGTTGATTTTGTTTTTCTTTTAATTGCAGTTTATATATGTGTTAATGGTGGTTTATAAACGTCAGGTCGTTTTTCATGTCCATATATTCTAATAAAATTTTCCCTTCTTTGAGTTAATTGCTTAAAAACTTGAATGTCAATTGTCATCTTGCCGTTAACAAACGATTATTTCCAAATGATTTGCCAAGCCGAGAAATACGGATATCAAAGCTCCCATCCCAATTGCTGTTTGGTTGCTGAGAAAAAAAAAAAAAAAAGTTTAATTTCGTTCAATAATTGACGAATATATGCAAGTAACAAGTTTGGCAGCACCCAGAGTTCCTCCAAACTCTTCAGTAATTCAAATTTGCAGGAGAAATTAATGCTACATTAAACAAAAACAGAGCATAATCAAATTTCCCCCGTCTCAGTACTGAAGAAGCAGGAGGAACTCAAGGTGAACCCAAACCAAACATAGGAAATTACAAGAAATAAAAGATCTAAGCCCACCAATATATATATATATATATGGTATAGTTTCCTATATAATAAATACAAAATTGAAAATTGGGTTTTTGCCAGTGACATGTGTCTGCTTTTGCAGCTTTTGTTTTGTTGAACATAGCCGTAGTTGCGGGCTTGGTTCTTCATAACTATTATTATTTAGTACTATAGCTATTAGCTACTAGATGCATTGAATTTAGACAATTATTCTATGGTTTAGATAGTTCTCAATCTCGTGCCAATGGAGATCGGATATTGTGAAGACAGTGTTGAGGGTTCTTTCCTTTATTTATTTTTTAAATTATGCGGATATTTGAATTGAAAATTTAAAATTTATTAAATATTTGAAAATATTATATCTCGCAATGTTTTTAAATGATAGGGTGATTAAGCTTGAAGCCAAATAATGAGACCTTCTTCGATTCCAATGCCGTTGCTCAAATTTGGTATTTTTAGTATTGAAATCTGAACCGTTGGTTTAGTGGGGCACATCATTAAACGGACAAGATGCTCTTTCAATGTGGATTGGAGTATATACAAAAATAAAAAAATGATGGGTTCCTACTCCCTGTTCCCAACCTAGCTATGTCCAGTCCAAATCCAAAAGGTTGAGAGAGGCAGAGGTCCACAAAGGTTGAAATAAATGGACCTTATTACTGCCATAATTGGGTCCTAAAAGCTAATCTTTCTCATGTAGTAATACTTTCACATAAACCTAGTTTCGTCTTTTATTCAACTTATGATAAGGATATATTGTACTTTTTTTTTTTTATTACATCATTAAGCAATATATATACATAATTTATATAGTTTAATCTATAACACAATTAAGCCCATAAATTACAGTCCCCATGGACCATGCTATGCATGGTATAATATATATATTTGACCATATATTGAGTCATTTTTATTTTACTATTTTCATTTTATTCTCATTATTTTTTTTTTGAAACTCGTATTATTTTATTTGTTAATTATTTAAAAAATGTAATATTTGTTCATACAAAACATAGTATATATTAATTAATATTGTAAATTGTAAAATCATATAATTAGTATAAAATGTCTTAGAAGAAGTATCAATTTTCTTTATCAACATCCTTGCAATAAAGCCAATGAATGTAATCAACGAAGCTCCTAGAGTTCAAAGAGAAGGGACAAAGGATAATACTTAGTTGATTTAAATGATAAATATTATAACTGTTTAAACAGTAATTTTGAGTTTGAATCTTTCTAAATGCAAAGGAGAGTCAAAATCAGATTATTTAACAAAAAAAAAAAAAGTAAGGACAAAGCTAGAAATTTCAATTGAGGGCAAAATTCTTGTATAATATAAGTGTGTTGTGTGGACATTTCTGTATCTATAGATATTAAATTAAAGCTAATTATATTTATATATATATGAACAATTTACTAATTTTTTTTTCTCTATAAATAATAAATTCTTGCAATTTATGTGAAGCAAATTTAATATCACGTTTGTAAAAATAAAATATATTTTTTTTACTTACAATTCAAATGATTCTTCCTTAAATTATTTCAAATTTTATATAATTATAGATAATCACATGCAAGCATGCATTAAAATAAAGTAAATCCAAAGCTAATTTCAAGAAAATATATATGTAAAGAAAAATTATAACAAAAAAAAAGTATGCTAAGATCCTTACTAAAATTCTTAAGTTTTTCAAGGTTTTAATATTAACATTCTATATAGTTTAAATTGTAAAACAAAATCATACTTTGAACCAAAAAAAAATAGGGCTTAATATAAATATGCTTAATATATCAAATTACTTATTAATTTGTTGTACAGAACTATTTTTATCCAAGGAGGGAGAGAAGAGCCTTGGCTACTTGGTCTTGAAGGAAGAGTTGTCTATCCATATATCATTCCAAAAGAGAATTGAGTCACCAATACCAATTCTGAAACCAGTGCTATTAGAGATAAAGTTGCTGAGCTGATTATCAGAACAAGTATCTCGAATTATGTCTTTCCAAACCAACGACTCGTGCCCTTTGATTGATAAGGAAAAGAGACGTCGTCGCGAATAACAATATTGTCTTGAATTAAAGACTTCCAAAGAGCTTCATCTGGTACCTGTAACTTCCAAAGCCACTTAAACAACAAGGCTTTATTTTTTAACAAGAATTGATCCAACACCGAGACCACCAAGGGATTTGGATTTTGCAATTGAATCCCAGCAAATGCGATTGATTTTCTTTTTATCCTCACAACCCCCAAGAACTTCTTTTGAATTTTTGTGAGTGATTTTGAAACTCCTTTCGGTATTCTGAAGAGTGACAAATAGTGCAGTGGAATACTAGATAGAAAGGATATGATGAGAGTTAGTTTTCCAGCCATAGAAAGATTCCTAGATTTCCAGAAAGAGTATCATTTTCCGGTTCGCTGAATAATTGGATTCCAAGTACTTTGACTCTTTGGGTTTGCGCCAAGAGGAAGACCAAGGTACTTGATTGGTATAATGACTCAGTTTTGCAATTGAGAATCTGTCGCAGCTTCCAAAAGCCTTGAATTTTCAACTTTGGAACCTATCAGTGAACTTTTGGAGAAGTTAACCTTTAATCCAATATCGCTTCAAAGCAGATAAGCACTCGTTTAACATTAAAAAGCTGTTGAAGATTGGCTCGACAGAATATTAGAGTGTCGTCAGCGAACTGCGGACGAGAGATAGAACTAGAAGGGGAAACCAGACTTAATGGATAGACCTGAAAAGAATTTAGCGTTAGTAGCATTAATCAAAGCTCTGTTCAGTCCTTCAGCTGCGATGATGAATAGGAAAGGGGACATAGGACACTCCTGCTTGAGTCCCTTCTATATTGGAACAAAAGTATAAAGGGAGCCATTGACAAAAGCAGCAACAGAGGGATTACATTGCCTACCTTACTTTATCTGTATAACTTCGTCCTTGTTAATGAGAATGGAATGTCATTTGATTCAGGCCTAATTTTTTTATGCATTTAATTAAAAAATTTCATATTAGTTTTGAGTATTTACCATTGTTAAATTTTTTTTCAAACCATTTTAAGAAGGCACAAATATGCATAACACATACATTTAGGAATTCTTTAAGACATAGTATAGTTTAATTTTCTTATTCTATAAATTTGGATCTAAGAGAGTGTTTGGATCTATTTAAAATGATTAAAAAATATTATTTTTAAAATTTAAAAAATATTAAATAATTTTTTAAATTTTTAGATGATTAATTTAAAACGTCATTTTGAAATTTAAAATCAGAAAATAAAAATTAAATTTGATAACTTTTTTAAAATTATATTTTTAAAATTTTATTTCTATCCAAACATCATTATATTATATTAATTAGTGATATTAAAGTCAAGGTTTGAACGTAGAAATATGCATAAAAACTATAACAAACCCCGGACAAACACATAATTATAGATTTGATCCCATATACACGTTTGTATGTTGTACATTGAAAAAATGAGTGTATTGAATATAGACAATCAATTTCATTTTCATTTATAATTAAATTATGTATTTGTGTTGCACATAAATAATCAATATTAAAAGAAAAAATAGAAGATTTAATAGTTTAATTAATTTCGTTGGCAATACATATATACATATGTATATATAGGGGCGGAACTAAATGAAAGTTTGAGAGTTCATATTTTCCTAACTTCTCAAAATTAATTTTTATATCTATATATTTTTAATATTTTTAAAAATATATTAAGCCCTCAAATTTTAAAATTTTTATTTTAGACTATATAGTTTTAAGATATATATATACATTTTAGCCCTTCTAAATTTTTGAATTTTTATCTATTATATGTATATTTTTAAATTTTTCCTAAAATATATATAAATGACCTTAAATTTATTTCTAAAAATTTTATTTATTATCAATATATTATTATATTTATAAATTAATATTTATAATATAATAATAATACTAAAAATTTTAAATTTTTTATATTAACTTTATAAATATGAATTTTTTCCATGACTATTTTTAACTCCAAATTTTTTGAAGTTTAGTTTCCCCTCAACAAAGCATAGAATAGAAACAAAAATATATTCAGAGGAGAAGAATAAGAAAATACACAACATTATTGTAAGATGATTTTGACGAAGTAGATGGGTGGAGAGCCCTAATTGAATATATACCCTTTGCCATCGCTAACACGACCTAACTAACAAGTTGACTACTTTACTTCTCAGTATAACATAAGAAGAAGTATATTATAAAATTAACGAACCATAAATTGGTATTTATTTGATTAAATGTCTTTTCGCTATAAATGAAATTAAATGCTCCTGAAAATCTAAAAATAATAATTAATAATTTCCATTTTTTTTTTTTTTTTTTGTTTTTTGAAGTCAATCAGAAGTATCTCCGATCAACTTACGCTTAATAGAGACTAACCAAAATTGATGAAAAAAATTATAACACAAAATTTGGATAAAATTGATCATGTATCTCTTCATTAAACTTTATTAATTAAAATTTACATATGTATGTATATTATATATATTGATGTTCCTTTACCAAATACATATATCGCATTCTAGTATTTTACACCATTTTATTCTTACACTCCACTCTAAGCTTTCAAAAGCTTAATTAACATACTAATTAAGTAATAAAAATTTACCTGCATTGACAACAAATATATATGGATTAAACAGTATTAAGTATTATCATCTAAACAGAAATTATAATTATTTCTGTTTATTAGTTTTTAGCTTAATTTTGCAAAATTTATCTCCACGTATGCCTCCTCCAAAACAAAGATAATTAATTAACCCTAATTGGTGGAAAAAGTGGTGCAGGATTGTGGAAGTTGTGGTGATCCAGGCATTCCTGGTATCCCATTAGAAGCGCTGGTGTTGCTCCTGCTTCCATCATTGTTCCTTTGAGTGCCGATAATTGTAGAGATGGCTGCTGCCAAGGCTGCCGTGAAATTTGGGTCAGAAGCAATGGCAGCGGTGACAGTCTCAACCACTGAGGCTTGTCGTTGCCCTAATTGCATTGATGGAATTGCAGCTGCCGGTAACTTATTTGTTGGGACATACATAGGGTGACCTAGCAGTTGTGGACATCCATGCAAAGGAAGAGGAAATGTGGTTGTTGGTGGGGTACGAAATAAAGGTATGGAATTTGCTGGGTTTTGTGTCAAGTCGAGAGTGATAGTAGGAAATGGTGCAGAAGCAGATAGAGTAGCCATAGTGGATGCGTAAGGCAAAGAAGGGAAGTAGCTATTATTAGATGGTAGGCCTTCTTTGCACATTGTTGAACCTGAAAGAAGCATGGCCGCCGCGGCTGATGTAGTGTTAGCCATAGCTGTAGCTGCTTGTGGAAGTGGGTGGTTGTGATTTCCTTCATATGTTGTAATTAGAATGGTCTTGTCCTCTGCGCATCTTTGTACCTATTGAAACAACACAAGCAAGAGATTCAACGATCGAAAACTGACATTTGGTGATAGCTACTAAATAAATCAATACTCAAGTAACTATTTCTGAGTCTAAAAAGTAACTAATTCCGAGTTTAGAGACTAAGGGTTCAAATCTTGAGGATATAGTTGCTCTACTCAAAATATGCATTAAAAAAAATTATTAACGGTTCTTAGTGTAGTTATTTTTTTACACGTCAAACCAAACCAAATTGATATTTTCAAATTTTATTTTTTCTTCTTAACGCTGGAGAGAGATTCAACATTAATAAGACATAAAGATTTGATTGTGATTGGAATTTTGATGGTTATATATACCTGCTTACGAACTGGACATCCAACAGCCATGGTACAACGGTAGTAAGCACGGGGACAAGGGTTGCCTTTGGCCATTTTTTGACCATATTTCCTCCATTGGCATCCATCGGTGATCTAATAAGAAAATTATTTAACTTAAATTTTCAACACAAAATTAAGCTGATAACTATGTATTCTTCTTTATAATACCCATAACCTTTGATTAACTCAATGGGGAACCGTTATCAAATATGAGAGAATGCAAATTCGAACACTAAATCAGAGCCAACTAACCAAAAAAAAAAATTGTATATAATAATAATGGATGAAATGCTCACCAAAGGAGCTTCTGATCTTGCTCGCACAGAAACTCGGGCCTTCCTGAAAGGGACATCAGAAGTGACTTGGTCCTCAGACTTTTCTTGTTCTAATAATCTTGGACTTTTTGGAGATCCCCAACTCTGGGAAGTCTGATCAAGAGTACCATCCTCTGTAGTAGATACTTGTTTGTTGCCTGGGATATTTATCTGAGACATAACTTCAGTATTAGTATTTGTAGGAGAAACCGACACGTGATCATCTTGTGGCTTATCGTCAGATACTGAAGGATCGTTGACATCTAATGTGGCAGATGGGCGTGGGTCCATCAACTGTTGGGCTGACATTGTGGGACTAGACGTGCCATTTAGCTCCCCACATTTCTGTTATCAAAATATTAATCTTATTTATCATAAATTTGTTCTTCATAATTAATCATTAAGGTTTAGCATGCGTGGAGGGCACATGAACCTAAACAAACACGTAATTGAGTAAAAGACAATATGCCTAAATCAGTAAGAGCGATCAAATAATTTACTTGATTAAGATAGGACGTTGAAACTTTTTCCTTTCTCTATTTTCTTTTTTTTTTTTTAACTCAATTGGGCAAAAAGTTCTTGAAAAAGGCGATACTGGATCAAGAAAAGCACGGTTTCCAATTTAAGTGAAGCTCTCATCGATTTCTTTATTAATCTAGAAAAAAAAATAATTAAATTAATTATCATGAACCTGCCCTCCTCGATTTCCATGTGCTTGTTTTTGCATTGCTATCAGTAATTGAGCTTGCAGGTCCTTATAACTTCTGGTAATTTGATCTAACGTGTTTCTCAGCTTCTTATTCTCATCGTGAAGTCTTTCCAATTCTGCTTCTAATTTCTTTATCTGCAAATTAATTAAACAGACAAGATCCAAAACCATACGTAATTAATAATATAATAAAATCATATATATTAACATGGGAAAAAAGGCATATGAAAGCTCACATCATTATTGGATTTATTTGATCCGTTTTGTATTTCGGAGATTCCAGAGCTTGAAGTCAAGAGATTTAGTCCAGTCTGAAACAAATTAACCAAGTGAAATTAGAATGAAATTTAAGAGTGAAATTTGAGGGAGTTTAGAAATTAAAGGGATGGATAATTTTGAAAACCTTACGTTAACCCTGGAATCAAGAAAAGCTGTTGCTGATGACGATGATCCATTCTTAATTTCTTGATCATGAATCAATTTATCACTTGAGAAGAAATCGACTTCTTTGATCATAGTAGACTTGCCGCGATCGATTGAGTTGTTGGTGAACTGATCAGAATTCTGCCGGTGAAAGTCGCCGCCGGAGTGCAAGAATGTCAATTCCCGACCTTGTTTTTCCATGAGTAAAAGGAGTAGTAGTTGTAAAGGATTTTCAATAAGAGAGTTATAATTTTACATATATAATATTGTGAATAAAAAGAAGATAGAGTGGTGTGTGTGTGGGGGGGGGGGCGCAAAAATAATTCCCAAAGGAACAGAGACGAGACCAGCCGTTTTATTCGCGGGAGAAATGACATCACAGTTTAGGTATAGGTACACGTGGCGGAATATCAGGGCGCTGTTTTTGGTTTAGAGAGTTTCATTTCTGTTAAAGATAACGGAGTGGGATTTTTTATTTATTTTTGAGAGTGGAAAGGGGGATTTGAATAAGTACGGTGTGTCCACGTGGGGAGAAGGAACGTCGTGTTGAGGTCAACTAAGCTGACGGCACGGCTGTATCTAACGGTGGTTAAGAGTAAGAATAAAAGATGTGTCCATAAAAATACCTAATCGCAATGACTTCAAAAGACAACGCCCACACGTCATTTTATTTTCCCCGTCCTCGTCTCCAAAGGAAATTTAAGACCTCCGTTGAAAGCTCGTCTTAACTCGCTTTTAACCCAAATTTTTTATATATATAAAAATATTGAAAACGACATGATTTAGCGTAGGTTTAATATTGCGGTTAAATTATTTTAGCCGAGCTGCTTTACTTTATTTAGAGTTTAGAAAATTATAATTTTTAAAATTTTTCTCAAATTATAATTTAAAAAAAAAATAATTAAAAAATTAAAGATAATATCAAAATAAGTGCCGGGCAAAAGAAGCAGTTATAGAGTCATAAATGTATTTTATGCTAAGTACAAATGAATAATGAATTTCTGGTAAATTTCAACTTCACATCAGCCTGCATATTCCATCATTCATGTCATCATATGCCTATCACATATGTTATTATTAATTACAATTTCTATAGTATCAATGTGGATTATATCTTATACTACTTCAAAATAGACCCAAAAATTAAAATTATTATTTCAATACTTAAAAAAAAAAAAATCAAAACATCTTATTTGTTGAATCTATAAAATTAGACAAGGATATTACAAAACTTGTTTTTATTTCACTAAATTAATAACCATAATAATTACATTTTGCAATCCTATATAATAATTAATCAATTAAGCAGTAAAAATTGACTTCCAAATGAATGAATGAGCTGAGCATGTAAATTAAATTAAAGTATATAATTAGCATGGTCTCAAAGTCTATAGTAGCAGCCCCCTATTGCCGCCGTTAAATTATCCCTAAAATTTCAAGGCACTAATTATATAACTACGTATTTTATATTTTATTTTTTGCAATCTATATTTTATTTTTAATTTTATTTAATATCTTACCTTTTATCTCATATAATTTTTTATGTATTATATTACTTATAAAAAAAATTAAATATCAAAATATTTAAAAAAAAATAATGTGACATATAAAAAAATATATTAAATAAAAAATATGATATCAAATGAAAAAGAGAATTTAAATTATTGTTCATGTACTATATCACTTATTTTTTAAAATATTTTGATAGTTAATATTTTTTTGTAAATGAATATATATATTAATCTCACTCTCAGTTATAATCAAAATTTAGTTTCCTAGCTAGATTAGTCACTTATAATTCTAACGTATGGTCTGAGATTAATTTCCTGGGATTTTCAGCTGCAGCTCTTATAAATATAAAATTTACCATCCTAGCAAAATTATTACTAGTATTAAATTACAGTGGTGGTAGTCCAAGTAATTAGTAGTATTAAATTAAAGCAAAACTAGTCCAAGTAATTAGTAGTATTAAACTAAAGCGAAAACAGTGAAAGTTGTAGTCGGAATATTGTCTAACGCATCGATTGGTATCAACGGCCCTCCAATTCTTCATATGCACACATATTTTAACATGGAAATTTTTTGCCCCACACCAAAAATTTATTTATATTATCATCTTTTATTTTCTAATAATTCAATAAAAAATTTAAAATTTAGATTTCTAATTTCATTTATTATAAAATAGATATTTCACCAATCAATTACTAATTACAAACAATTTTAAAATGTTTAATTAACAATTAACTTCATTAATTAGGATTCAATCATGGAAGTAAATTTTTAAATGATGATTTTTCTCATTTACAATTTTCTATATAGTCTTAGTACAAATAATCCGTCTTTAATCATATTATAAAAAATAAATTTAATAAAACATAAAAATTAATTCTTGATATCACGGGGGTGTTTGGGTGAAACTCCCGTTTTGAAAAATATAGTTTTAAAAATATCGTTTCAAAAAAAATTGATATATCTAATTTAAATTTTTTCTATTTTTATGATTTAAAACGGTGTTTTGAATTAATATGTCAAACACTCAAAAATCGATTTAGCATTTTTTAAACTTTAAAACAACATTTCATACTCATTTTAATTAGATCTAAACACTCACTTCATTACTAAACAAAATAAAATAAAATAAAATCAACTTCCGTTCTAAGTATAAAAATTTTCTCATCTACCCTCAAGAAAATTGAATACATGGGATGATGATTGATTTGACTAAAAATATAAATTTATTAAAACTTACAACATCTTTGGAGCTAGCTAGCCTTCTAGAAAGTAGTAACCCTTGGGTTTCCAATCGACAGCAGGAGTGGAAAGAAACTTAGCCACGGATCAAGAGGTCCTAGATTCAATGCTCAGCAACATGGACTATGTGATTGATTTGTTGATTTGTGATTAATAATTGATATTTGTATTGTAATATAATATAACTTGAAAAAAATACATTAGTAACCCTTTCGACGTAAGAATCATTCGATATTGTATTGTATATTATACAATTGGTTAAAGAAAAAATTGAACATATAATATTACTAGTTGATGCTTGCGTGTTACACATATATGAAATTTTATTAAGGTATTATATATAAAATGTCATACATAATCATGATATTAGCATATTTGAAAATATTATTACTATATTATTAATTAAATTAAAGTATACTAATAAAATCAAGGATGAAGTTATAAAATTACATTTGAATAGGCCGAAAATTAATTTTGTCAAAAAAAATTAGATTTAAATGGGTCAAACAAATTTTTTTCTATAAACTAATGATATTTTTAATTAATTTTAAATGTGTCGAAAATTAATTATGTATAAAAAATTAGACTTATATGAGTATAATTAAAAAAAAAATATAAATTAATGAGACTTTTTTCGCTGGGGTGGCCCAAACTCACCTGAGTTTTCATTCATTTCTGTTCCTAAATAAAATGAATTAAAAAAAATTATGCAATAAAAATATATACATATTCTTTAAATATTATATAATCAGGAAATATTAAAATGATTGTACACTTGCAAAATTATATTCAAAACTATTATTTTAAAGATAACAACAACAAAAATTCATATTTTTATATGAAATTATTATACGTACATAAACATATATATATATTAATATGTAGTTGCATGTAACTTTGTATATCCACATATATATTTTTTATGATATTCATTATAATTTCTAAATAAATATATGCATTAAATATTAAACTTACTATAATTGATTGATCAAGACCATATATATATATATATTTAGTTTTCCCAGTTAAGTGGAATATAAATTAATGAGTTACTTTATGTGTCTAGTCATATAAATGTCTGGATCATTTTAAATAAATATCATAATTATAAAATATATAATTATTAAGAAATTTTTTTTATTTATTTTAATTTTTTTAATTTTTTTATTATTTTTAATTCATTAATTACTTTAATCTCCTAAAACTTTATTAATTTTTTCATATTTTATATATCTTAATTAATTTTTATATTTTTCAACACATTTTTAATTAAGGTATTTTTATAAAATTAAGATAAAATATAATTTGAATTAGAAAATGAAATATTTAAATTATCAAGAAAAAAAATAAATATTTATTATGAAATAAATGTAAATGAAAGCAATTTGTATATCTCAATTTAGGTAGTTGTTAACAATCACCAAAGTAGACCGCTTCCTAATTTGAGTAGATCAATAAAAATAATTAAAAGAAAATTATCGTTGTCATCACAAAAATGATTCTAATAAAGAAATATAAGAATCATAAATTTATTCTAAAAAAATCTCAGTTTAATTAGTCAAGTTGTGGAAAAAGTGGGGTCAATATTGTGGAAGATATGCCCTATTTGTATTTGACACTGAAACCCACAGCTGGAAGGTCCCTCTCTCTCTCTATAGTAATTAATATAATATAATACAAGTGTTATAAGAAAAGAATGATCATCAGCTTGTCTATTCCTCACAAGAATACAAATTCTTGCTCTCTGTTTTCCATGTGAAGGTACAAGCAGTCAATGATTCTTAGCTCCATTTTTATTCTTCTTATATTACATTTCTTTATCCATAATTTTGAAAAACATGCCTTTACAAATTTAAACTTTTCAAATACATTTTGTGTATCTTGAAAATAATTTTTGAAATTAACATCTCATCAGTCATCACCTTAAATTATTTTAAAAAATAATTTGGAACTAATAAATGGTGTTTCTAAATAGATGTTAATTTAGGAATAAAACCCTAAATATTCTTTATGAGAATGTTTCAAATCTAAATTATACTAGTAGTCTATATATTTATGAAAAAATATATATATAATTCATCTTTGATGAGTCCAGTAATATTTATCATTGATTAATTTATTTTCATATCATAAAAAAGTAAAGTTTATTATTGATGAAACTGCTTTCAGATCCAAATTATAAATAAACGAAAAATAAATATTTTTATATAACTTAAAAAAAAAAATTGTAGTAGTTATGAGCTGTATGACTACTCCGATCCTACTAAAACACGTGAAACCGTAATTATAAAATAGCAGCGAATATGTATGTAGTCTTTGTTGTTTAGTGAACCTAAACAATTTAAAGAGTTAGTGAGTAATTAATATATTAATATTAAGTCTCTTTCAATAAAATTTTGAATTTGATTTTTATGAATAAAAAAAATAGATACTAAGAGAATTTTATTTGTTTGTGAATCCTGTTCGACTCAAATTCGATATCGAAAAATTTAAAAAAAAAATACTAATATTAAGAAACACTTGTTAGAAAATAGGCACCGATATTGAAGGGTATAGCTAACACTATAACACAAGATGATACATTATGAGGACTCGAGTTAGTACTATAGTTTGAAAGTTATGTCAATATTAGGAAACAATGGCGAAGCCACATTGAACAAATGGTGTGCAATTGATTGCCCACCTTTTAGTTTGTAAAAATTATTAAATATATTATTATAAATAGAGAAAATATATATTCAGCCTTCTTATTAACAATAAATTAACCACCTAATTTTCATCATAAACTAAATTATAAAATTTATTAAAAAATAAAAAATATAATTGATTTTAATACCATTAAAATTTGAATCATATTAATATATATATATATATATCTCTAATACAACTTCAACTCCAATGGTAATTTTACTAAAATTGTCTTAATTTTCACAACAATTTTTTTGTTTTCTTCTTTACTCTTTTCCCATTTTTTGATGAAATTAAAATAAATAAAAGTACAAAATGGTTATTATCATGTTAATTTATTTATTTTAAATTTAATTAGGAGAAAACTAATTTTATGATAACTTTTCACAATTTATTATAATATTTTCTAATAAATTATATTACAATACATTTTTATTTAAAAAGATTGTAAATTTATAATATCTTAAATTTTATCCCCTTTTATAAAAATCATGGGTTTGCCCTATTCGGAGATGAATATATAGGTAATTCAAACAAAGCAAAAAGACTCTAAATTAGTAGAATTAAAGGGATCTCTTTCTATTTTACTTTATATTTATCTTTTTCATAGGCAGCGATAGATCCGTAGAGGACAAGGAATGGCAATTTTTCTTTTAAAATTTTCGCTTTAAAAAAAATTAAAAAATTATTTCGTCCATAAAAATTAAAAAATTGAATTCGCTATTTAGTCTCCCAGTTAATACTAAATCATAAAACCCCTTATAAGTGGAATCGGATATTTTTTGGCAGTCAATATCAAATTAGAAGCGAAAAAAATATATAGATAGAGAGTATAGGAAGTAGGGTAGGGCTTAGAAAGATACTTAGAGGAGCAACTAATGGGTTTATGGGTGATATAGATGAGTCACATGCAACGTGGTTGCTTTTAAGTCAACACATAAAGGAAAGGAAAGGAAAGGACATAACAGAATATGGGAAGCAAGCAAGTAAAAGAATGCGAAGCCTATCAAATATATTAAGTGGCAAATTGGGGCAAAATCCAATTAATTAAGGGCACCCAACTAGCTAATAAAAGCTTAATCGATAGTCCAAACAATAACAAGAAAGTTACCTATCGATAACCCAATTTGATGGGCATCTCTCGCCTTTGCCCCCACGTTCAATCCCTTCCCTCTTCCACGAACTCCTCCAAACCCAAGCTTCTCGTGTACCCTCAGCTTTGCCTATTACTCACGCACGCCTCCACTACCACACTAATATATATGACTCTATTAATACAATTATTTTTCTTTTATAAATGTCCCACTCAATGCAAATAATTTACTTCAGATTGAATAAATAGAAAAAAATAAATATTAAGTTTAGTATTGTGTATTAAAATTAGTATCATTTTTTATAGAAACATAATTATTAATTTTTGAGGTTTTATGTTTAGATTTATATATTAGATCAACTTACGTTTGCATTACGTACATGGCTTCAGATTTTACCCAAGATTTTAATATAGCCACACCTTTCTTTTTCCCAACGGGAAGATCATTACTACCTCAATGGTCAAGCTAGCTAGTGTTGCCACAAAATTTAAGTAATCACAAATTTGAATGGTTGTATTTTTCTTAATTATTTGTTCTTCTTTTGAGCAAAAGGAAATTACCATGTAATATATAATTATATTTAATCAAGATAATCAAATTGCTGCAAAGAATTCGTAGTTCTAGCTATTTCTTATTACTAAGAGGTTAAATTCATTAAAATAACATTGTGAGTTATATAATTTAGAAATAACTCTCGTTTTTAATAACTTGTATCAGATAATTAACAATACTCACTACCATAGTCCAAGCATCAAATTCAGATGTCAACTATACTACTGGTTATTTACATATTTTAGTTTAACATTTTTTAATGAATATCCTAAAAATATTGATTAAAAATAATTATTTCTGATAAAATATAATTATAAAATAGTTATATTAGAAAAATATAAATAAATTAACATAAAAAATAAGTTAAATAAAAAAAAATTTAATAAAATTATATTTTGTTATAATCACTATTATTAAATGACAAATAATAATTTTTATATTTTATTTTTAAATTTATTTATTTAATATTATTTAAATATAATAATGCGCTTAAAGTTAATATACAGTATATATTGCATGTGCCTAATAGATGGAAACTGAAAAATCTAGACTTAATTACTGAAGTGAAAGCCAACACATCAGCTAAATGCCTAAAGATCTATACCTAAAAGTCAAACTGAAGCAAACAATCCATGACTAATTACAATTAACATTAATCAATACTGGAAATACTGTTTATTGAAGGACCCATTCATAATTGTTAATTTATAGTAATAAGCTATGTTATAAAAATGCTAATAAATTAGAATATGATTGGCCAAAAAAAAAAAAAGGGTTATTGTTTTTCTAGATGAGACGACGAATAAGAAAGATTGTGTGAAGGGTTTAGGGATTAATTAGAATTTCAATTCCGTGTAAAACTCTCTAAAGCGATGGAAACTGACAATGAAATGGTTTTTCCGTTTCCTTCTGTTTTAGTTTAGTTGTCTTATTCCATAGCCAATAAGGGAGGTGAATTTTTCCCTATAAAGTCACGTTTAAAGTGGGCCCCAACTTTAAGAGAAAGGAGGGGTCACCTATAAAAAATGGGCCCAGTACCTTCTTAAGGACTTTGAAAAAGGAGAGACCTTTATAATACTGTGAAGAGAGAGAGCAAGTGGTATTCTCATTTTCAATCTTTAAGACTTTACTTAACTTTTGTCTTTAATTTCTTTGTTGTTTGATTTAATTTTGAATTGTTTGGGCTCCCTATTTTGTCCTTCGGCTTTGGATTTTTTTTTTTTTTTCCTTTTCTTTTCTGGCTGAGGGTGACTTTACCTACCTTCTAACCAGCTCATTAACTTAAAATCTTGCTTAGCTATGCCTTTGGACTTTAGGTTTAGTCTTAATTGCCATAAACTTTTAATTAATTTATCATTTCTTTAGGTGCATAACTGGAAAATAAATTATGTAATTAATTTTTTTTATTAGGGAAAGCTATTTAAACTTCACTGATTACATAAATAATATATATATAGTTGCCACTAAATTATATTTCAATATATTTATTTATTTATTTCATAATATTTTTTATTTTAAATACTTTTTTTGTATAAAATAAAAAATTATGTTTTTGACCTCATTATTAAATTCAAGAAAAATAAATTAATTTTTGAAAATAAAAAAAAAATATAAAAGGAGAGAAAAAAGAAAAGAAAATAATTAGGAAGCAAGCCATTGCTGACTTGGTCTGTGAGTTATAATTGAAAATTGTATACAGGGTTGCACGTTTTTAGGGGCACAGAAAAAAAAAAGCTATTTAGGAGAGTCAAAATTAATAAAGGAATAAATAAAAAAGTAAAATATAAAATTTTTATTTTTTTAATAAATTTGCTTTAAATAATAATAATTAATAATATTTTTTTATAAAAATATATTTTTAATTAATTAATTCTTTATATTTATAGGATGAATATTGTTTAAATAATTTTAATATTTAAAATTGTTTATAAATATTTAATTTTAAAATGATTAATTAAAAATTAAAAATTAAAAATTATATTAATTATATAAAAACAATATATATATTTTTAAGATTGAGGGATAAGACTTTTTGTATCTCCATCACGGTCTTGCACGTCCTAATTGGGAATAACAATTTTGGTCTAATATGCATATATATGATTTAATTCAATTCGAATGGCGAATAATATTTAATTTATTTAGTAAATGGAGTGAAATTTTTTTATTTATTTTATATATGTGACAGATTCAGATCGATTAAGATAACAGTAATATTTGTCTCGATTACGAATAAATTATATATATTTTTATTTTTAATATTTTATTTATATATAATTTATATATATATTTTAATTTATAATATTTTTATATAATATATATATATATTTAAAAAATAAAAATATATATATATATATATATAAGCAGTGGTGGAATGAATCTTTTTAATGTTAAACAGATCATATTCGGATTTTGAGAAATCCGTCTCGTTGTCATCCTTAGTCCCAGTAATTAGGAATAACATCGGTTCGGTTTGGTAATCTTAAGAGTTATTATCAAATCAAATTAATATTTTCGATTTGAAAAATTCTTAAACTAAACTAAATTATCATTATGATCAAACTATCAGTTCGGTTTCAATTTGATTCGATTTGAATGCATTTGATTTATCAGTTTCAAATGAAATATTTTTTTTTTATAAATCGTTATTATTTTATTATAAATTTTGAGAAAAATACCGATAAAATATTAATAATAAAAAACTAAAAAATAATTTAATATTATAAAGCATAAAACTTGTATAATCTATTAATTATTTTCTCAAGAATTAGATTTTTTTTAATTAATTTTTATGAATAATATTTTTAAAAATTTTAAATTAATATTAGATTAAAAAAATATGGTTATATATAAAATAAAATAAAATATATTTAATTAAAATAATAATAAAAAGTAATATATGTATATGTTTAAATTATAAATTAAATCAAAATTTCAGTTTATTTAATTTTTTAAATCAAATAAATTATAAATTTAACAGTTTTTTATTTGATTTAATTAATTTAAATCGATTTATTGACAACAAGAGCATGGTATTGACAATTGGTATAATTCTCAACTTCTGAGACAATCCAGAACCATTGGACCACCATCAACTTACATTTATAATTGATGCAAGAGTTTTAATTTCTTGCTTGACTTATCTTTTCATTAATTAAACTTCTTCTTTCTTCCCATTTTCCTACCTTCTTCATCTATTTGTGTAATAGTATTAATGCAAAAGCTTTTGGATCGTTTTATGCATAGTAATATTAATTTTAAATTCATATGAAAATTTATTGATAGATATAAAAAAAAAAAAGAAAAGAAAAAAGAAAAATCTCACAAATTTATGAAGATATATGCTTTATTTATTTTATTATTTAATATTTTTTAAAAAATAAGGTAATGTTATTTATGCATTTTAGTAAGTTTATTTATTTCTTCCTTTCAATTAATAATGATTATTGGTATTGACTATTGAGAGCAAATAATAAAAAAATTTATAAATGAATAACATATATATATATATATATATTCTCTCTAAGAAGTATATAAATTATTTCAGATTCTAATTGTTCATCACTTCTGCCGAAAACAGAACCACAGAGTCAATGACTTGATAAAAAGCTTGAGCAATGGTTTTGGGTTGGTTTGTGAAAGATGAACACTTATTCTTCTAGGCCTCATAATTTCTGGGCTCAATCTTGGTTTTAAGACTGATGGCTGAGACCAATATTTAATCAATTAGGATTAAGTATCAAACTCAACTTGCTTGGGTCGAAATCCATTTAGAAGACTTCTTGTCAATGTGGCTGGACCATAAGAAATAGTTAAAAGGCAAATTCTAGGCCGGGCCTTAAAAATTATTTTAAAATCATATATTATTCTGCAATTGTCACTTATGAGCCATTGACATGGATATTGATTATGTTTAGGATATATATATCCACAATCGGAATGGTAAGGCATGCACCTTGTAACCTCAAGGTGTCGAGTTTGACACCCATTAATGGTGAAAATTTGTTGATTTGTGAATATATGGTGTGATTATTACTTTGCTTTGGATGTTGTCCATGTGTTAATATGTCTATTTTGTAAAGCAAGTAAAAAAAAGATAAAAAAAAATTAAACAATTCTAAAAAATAAGTGAACAAAAATTTAAAACTAAATGTCTGTCCAATGCAACGATCACTTGCATCACTTTAGTTCATATATAGAATGCTATCTAAGGAAAAACGTCGGCATTTGTTCTTTGATCATCACATTGCTTCTATTGCATCATAACCTTCTCATTGCAGAAGTCATATATACGTACCTACATAAAGTAGTCCCATCCCATCCATACTTTTTTTTTTTAATAAAAAAATAGTCTTTCATTTATAAAAAGAAAAAAAATACATTTCAGAAAAAAAAAAAAAAAGAATATAAATTGAGTTTTAGCCTTAAATTTTATTGACTAAATTACTAAAATAATAATATTCAGTTCAATAGTTGTAATTGATACATCCACGAAAAATATATTCCACTCAAAATTGAAATCAATTCGTTTGATGAGTTTAATCGTTAAAAATCAAACAAAAATTCTTCTTCGTATTAGAGAAATAAATAAATCTCCATAAAAAAAGAAAATTACAATTTTCATAAATGAAAAATATACTAAAATAAATAAATAAATGTACATTGTTAGAGAAAGAGGAAAAAAAAGCTGTAAAATAAAAAAGAAAAAGAGAGGAAGTGATTATTAAAGTAATAAGCTAGATTGTTGCTATCCATCTACTTGCTAATAAAAATTAATAGATAGTAATTGTCCCGCATTTCTTATGCTGGATAGAATGACCAGTTTAAAAAAAATGACTTGTGGACTTCAAATCCATCCCATCCATACTTAAATTCCCTTGATTTGGATTTGTTTGAGGCTTTGCATATACATACATTATTTGTTTCTTTTTGAATTGAGGATCGCATGCCCGGAAAGTTAGTGGTAAGCACATTTAAATTTATTGAATCATCTTTGGTAAACTCCAACGCCCAATTTTAATTTGGAGCAATAGTGCAAACATAACGATGGATTGGGTTCAATCACTAATTTGTGGACGACTTTAGTGGACGACTCTATTGTGGGAAAGAAAATCACCATAACCATCATTTTAGATTACATAAGTAAAGATATATTTTTTTTCCTTTGTTCATTTTCTCTTATTATCTCTCATTTTCAGCCTTTAAATGAGTTTTTTGAATGGTCGAATATGCATCAGATGAATATATTTTTACCATCAACTCACCAGCTTATCATGTGATATATCAAGAAGGATTAGGAATTTCACAGCCGGCTGGCTAACTAAATAGAGCTTGAACAAAAACACATGCTGTAGATAGAAACTATATTATATACGAGTATGTATTATTATGCTTGGTGTCGACATTTCCACTTTGACAATGGCTATGGACGTAAAAAACAACCTTATGGATTGACCACTCAAAAAAGATAGATTTATACAAATTCTTATCTTCATAAAAAGTCAAAATTTGATCTCAGACTTGCATATAAGGGCTAGCTTGTTTAAGCTCCCACTACAAAGTTATTAAACCAAATTAAATTAATAGAAATGGCTAAATCTTCTCTTACCTTTCTCTTTTCATTTTTTTTTTGCTATACTCTTCTCTCCTTAGCATCATATAATAAAGCAGAAGATAGGAGATGTATTCCAATCTCTTCTCTTATTAGTAAAGACCTCTTTGATGCCATATTTTTACACAAGGACGATAACGCTTGTCCTGCCAAAGATTTTTATACCTACAATTCATTCATTCAGGCATCTAAACGTTTCCCTAAGTTTGGTACTACAGGAAATTTGTTTACCAGAAAGCGAGAAATTGCAGCTTTTCTTGGTCAAATATCTCATGAGACCACCGGTGGTTGGCCTACTGCACCTGATGGTCCATTTGCTTGGGGTTTATGCTTTAAAGAGGAAGTGAGTCCTCAAAGTGATTTTTGTGACTCAACCAACACTCAATGGCCTTGTTTCCCTAGTAAATCCTACAAAGGAAGAGGACCCATTCAACTTTCATGGTAATTAACTAATAAATAATATTTCTTTACAACTTTAATCAATTATTTCTATTGTCAATTGAGCTAACAGTATATTAATACATTACACATTTTATCAATAACTTTAATTTCATAATATTGAAATCGTTTTGAAAATGATAAAGTTTTTAAGTTCAATCCTCAATTGGAACCAAATATGGTAAAACTTAAATTTGATTATACATATCTATTTATTACTGTGGCAGGAATTTCAACTATGGACCAGCAGGGAAGGCCTTAGGGTTTGCTGGGCTGAGGAACCAGAAATAGTAGCTAACAACTCCTTAATTGCATTCGAAACAGCTCTTTGGTTTTGGATGACTGAGAGGATGCCAATACCCTCTTGCCACAATGTAATGGTTGGAAAATATATCCCCATAAAAGCTGATGTGGCAGCCAATCGGACAGCTGGATATGGTTTGGTGACTAATATTATAAATGGTGGTCTTGAGTGTGGGATTGCTAGTGACAGTCGTGTTAATGATCGGATTGGATATTTTCAGAGATATGCTAAGTTGTTTAATGTTAAAATTGGGCCTAAACTAGATTGCGAAGATCAGAAACCTTTTGCCTAAAATGTCTACAAATTGAACAATAATTGAGCAGTTGCTGTGACTTGTTTTCTTTAATAAGTTTCTTTGAATGTATTTAATAAAAACGATTATTTTAAATAAAAATAATTAATTTAAATAAATATAAAAATTAAGATGAAAGAAAAATAAAAAATTGATAATGTTGTATTTTATTTATAATTATTATCATAATTAAAATTTTCAATTTTTATTTAATTATTTAATTTATTTATTACTTTATTTTAATTGAACTTCTTGATTTCCTCTTAATTAATTAGTTTTTGAATGTGCATTAATGAATTATCATGGAAAGTTGTCTGAATAATGAATGAGTTGAAAGGGTCAAACGAGAGAGAATAGTTGTCATGTGTCCAATCTGTGTCCACAACTTGGGACCGTATGACACTTGTCAATTTGTGATAAGTTAGGCAATCGTTCAACTACCTGTGAGAAATTATCATAATAATTGTTAATAATGGGTCATCGTTAGCCATACAAATATTTCATAGGGACATTAAAATATCACAACATCATAACAACTAAGTATTCACAAGAACAAGGGACAACATGTGAAGAATAACATATCAAGTTCATTTCATTAATTGATAGCAATTCATTACATAATAGAAGTCACAGTGCGCACCTAGAATGGGCTAAACAACCAACAGTGTCTGACTCCCCAATCATTTGGCTCACCAATCACTTCCTCCTATATATGCTTAAAGAGTAAACTGGGTTGTACGAGTAAGAGAAAGCACTAGGTGCGAAGAGGAGAGTACTTTCTTTTTACAAAATTATTTAATAAAATGATCTAATTCCAAAATCTATCATATTTATTAATAAAATATTACAAAATCAATTCTCCGTTACAATAAGCCTCAATAATATTAAATAAGTGTTTTATACAATATTTTTATTCATAATTTATACGAAAAAGAGAGCGACTTTTATTTAAAATATTATTGTTTAAATTAAAATATATAGCTATTGTTAAAATAAATTTATGAATATTTATCTTTACTATACGACAACGAAATTGATGTTATGTGACGTCATTCAGTTATCATTAGTTTTATTGGATAATATCAGGGCCTTAGCCTAAATGGCATGGGTCAATCTTTTTTTTCTGGGGGAGGGTTTGAAGTCCAAAATTCATATGAAGTCCACTGATTTAGGGTTCAAGTTTATTCCTAAGAAAAAAAAAAAATTGAAAAAAGAGAACTTTATCTAAGCCAACAAGAACCTTGTGAATTCAATAAATTCATACATCAATTTTTCTGTATCACCATTCAAGGAAGGGTAAGCAAATACCACATGTTTCTCTTCTAATCTGAATTATTATGCAAATAAATGTAGTCTGATCAACAGAACCATTGGGCACTGAATAATTTGCCAAAACTTTGGGCCTAGAATCTTATGAAAGTCATGTTATCATATGCATCATGCATGTTTTTCCAACAACTTAAAAATTTATGGACTATTTTGCTCGTCAACCATAATCCCAATATTCTTGTTAGAAGTTTAGAACTACTTGAACTCTGTTGTTCGGATTCATCCATATGCACGCCGGTAATTGTCCGATGTGTTCGATCTTCACCCTTGGAAGACCCCATATATAAAAGATGAAAAGAGATGCAACAAAATTCCAAAAAAACTCTTAGGAATGAGCTTATGGAGGTTAATTAATGTTTAGAATCAGATAAAGGAATTTTGTCTAGTAAAAGCAACACTTTCACTTTAGTTACTTTGTCTAAGAAAATGAAACCAATTCCAGACCACAACAAAAGGTTGTCATAAAAATTTAATTTGTCAGAATCAACAAAATTAGTCACAACAATTGTTCTTAAATCTGCTTTTAAGTCAAAAAGCATTTAGAAACAGCAAGAAGTCATAAAGAAAGGATAAGGAATAACAGATTATTACCAAAAGAAAGACACTTCTATTCTTTTCCTTTGTCTCTCTTTAGGAAAGATATTAGGATTAGGATGGAATTTTTCTCCTGTGTAAGGTTAAAGATAAATACTACAATAATAATATCTTTAGTATTTTAATTATTTAAACGTGAAAAAAAAGTATTTTTTATTGGGTGTCCTCATTCCAGTAGAAAATTTGAGGAAAATGGAGTATTTCTGGACTGGAAGGAAACCACAACCACTCCCTAATATTATTCTTTTCAAAACAGATTTCAAATTTTCAACACAAAACATGCAATCATTAATTGATAAATAAACTCATCATGATCCTTTCTTTTGAATTTTAAACATCTTATATTGTTTTATTATCAGTTTGATTCTAGTGTTACACATAAAAGAGGAAAGAGGCTTGACAGATCACATCTCGGTTTAGTTGTTGCTGATATCCTTGCCATTTCACTATCCTTTACTGCTTTTTCTTTCCAATTTGTTCCTAGAGCTTGTAATTGTAATTTAGTGGCTCACAATTTTGCTAAATTTGTATTTTTAAATTTTAGACAGGAGAATATTTGGGTGACCTCCTATCGTTTTCTTTATTAGAGCTGATGCTCCTTCTTTTAATTAAATCTAAGATGATATTTCCCTAAAAAAAAAAAAATCTTAGAGTTACACATTGATATTTATGAGGTCAAACGTCTCAAACGTGTGATGTAGTTTAATTATTTTTTTTAGGGTGGGTTTAGAGAGTTTGAAATTAAAATAATTATATAATTTTATTATTAAATCATAATAATTATAATTGAATTAATTATAATTTTCTCCTGTAAAATAATCTATTATATTAAATTTTTCTTGACTTTTCAAAAATATAATAACTTCCTCTGACGAATGTTATAATATATTATTATACTATTCCGTTCAATTTTACAGTTAGTTAACTGTTAGTCACTCTTACAAGGATAGTAAAAAGATCAAAATATCCTTATCCTTTATTTTTAATTAATTACATCCTATTTTTGTTTTATTTTTTTTTTAGGTTAAAAAAATTATTTTCTTATTTTTGATAAATTTTAAAATAAAAAATTAACAAAAATATTTTTTATTTGTTATTTGTTATTTTTTATTTTAAAAAATAATTTAAGAAGAAATTAAATTATTAATTAAATTATTTCTTCTTAAATTTTTTAATATAAATAAAAAATTCATTTTCATATTTTTGACAAATTTAAAAATAAAAATTAAAAAATATTTTT